>CAUYQV010100326.1:0-79859 GCA_963574575.1 Galagoides demidoff | reverse complement strand
CTCCTCTTTGGCGGGGACTCCACAGAGAGGAGGCTAGAGGTGGGAGTGGGAGGTGTGGTGGTCCTGTGGCAGGTCAGCTGGGGAGCCCTGGTTCGGGGTCAGGGGAGATTCGGACCTGCCATTGGATTCCTCACCAGGTTTCCTGCCAAGAAGCATTTTGTCCTCTCTCCCTTTATGCTGACCAGTTGTCCATTTCAGTCTGAGTTCTGGCTCCCCTCCTCTTCACCTCTACACACGCATCAAGCTGCAGCTTCCTCTGTATGGGTTGTTTTGTCCAAGCAGGATTGGCCATTTTATTTCCCAGCCTCCCTTTCTTTAGCCCCTGCCCCCAAAGGGCTGTCTCTGAAGCTCACTGTCTCTGTTGCCTGTTGAGTTGCTAAAAAATGAAATAAATCCTTATTCTGCCCTGTAGAACAACCCCACGTGGGTCTGTGGGAAGTGGGTCCCAACCAGAGTTCTAGGGTCCTGGGATGAGGGTGTGAGGTGGGCTGATTCAAGGAGATGGGCTGGTGTAGGCGACAGCTGCAAGGCAGGCTGGGGGCAGAGGAAGGGAGGTACAGGCCTCAGGCAGGGCAGGGTGTGTGCAATGTTCTGGGTCTGCAGTCTCTGTGCTTGGGAAGCTCGGCCTCCATGGAGTCAGAACTCCCTGAGGTTGGTAGGGCCTTTGCGGCTTCATAGACTAGCAGAGCAAAGGGAGAACAGAGGCCCAGAGCATCAAATGGAGAAAAATGGTTTTCTTGTAGAGCCAAGGTTTTTTGTTTTAAGTAAGCACAAGGGACTCTTGATGTGGAAGGGAATCTTTGAATTATTGGAAGATGCTTTGGGATGGAAAACTGTGCTGAGACTGGCCTCTGTGGATTTGGGGGAACCCTTTGAACAGGGAATGACTGGAGACAAGTGAAATTGTTTCATGCTGGGGGCTTCACACCCATTCACCTCCTGAATTTATGTCCTGCCCAAGGATGTGGCTACCAATGGGGGAAGGAGGGCTCAGAATACCATCAGGACTGCTCTGTGGGGCAATTGAAGGTCACACAGTCCTGTCATTTGTTCTTCCAACTCCGAGTGGTGCATACACAGGTCTGAGTATGCACGGAAATGCAGGTAATAGCGTGTCTCTACCTCGGCAGGGTTTACTTAGCAGCAAAGGGAGTACGGGTTAAAATATTAAGGCAAATGCAAAGTAGAAAACAATAAAGACCCATGCTGTACACATTATATCGTTTTGGAAATTCAGGGAAAGAGAGAAATCCCTTTGGCTTAGAAGTTAGGAGGGGTTTGTGGTGGTGACGGTGACCAGTTCTGTGGATTGTTCTGTTTGTTCCTCGCCATCTAGAAGGCACATCCTACTGTCACCCCCACTTTATGGTTGAGGAAACTGAGTACTAGAGTGAGTAAATAATTTTTCCAAGGTCAAATTTCCAAGTGTAGAGGTAGGGAGGGAAGAAAGGCAGAAAAGGAGATTTCTGGGAAAGGTAGTGACTTGGTGAAGACGTGCAAGCACAGGGTGCGTATGGGCATGGGAGAGCACTTTCACTGGAGTGGGAATCATGACAGCCGGGGGATGGAAGTCTTGGAATATGAGGCTAAGGCTGTTCCTTACTCTGTAGGCAATAGGGAGCCATTGAGGAATTCTGAGTCACAGAGTGCCATGATCAGAGCAGACAAATGTTTAGGAAAGAGGAGAATCTGGAGATGTAGAGAATGGTGACTGTAACAGGACATGTGACAGACAATGCCGTGTGCACAGAGGACAATATGACATATTGTTTGAACAATGCA
The DNA here is from genome assembly GCA_963574575.1 of Galagoides demidoff. Classification (NCBI taxonomy): domain Eukaryota; kingdom Metazoa; phylum Chordata; class Mammalia; order Primates; family Galagidae; genus Galagoides; species Galagoides demidoff. Next base: position 78,077 of record CAUYQV010100326.1, on the reverse strand, counting down.
GGAAAGAACATTTCCGTTCACTTTGACAAGAGGCAATTGATTTCATAAGAATGAAGGAAAGGTGGCCCAATTTGCCAGTTCTTCTCAACTCCAGCCACGTGTTTGTACCTGTCATCCTGACCCCAGACTAGGCCCTAGTCATTACTGTTCCATCCCTTTTCTGTCTTCTTAGCAGATTTCTTTGGTAGGAATGTGTTAGTTTTCTAGATCACTCTAATGCCAGTTTGCTGGAATGAGTGAAAGGTCTTCCATGCCTTAGACATTTTTTGACTTTGAGGGAGGGAGTATGAAGTTGGCACATGGATTACGGTGATGAAAGTTTTATTCTGCAGCGGTAACAGAAGTGGACTTGGCCCTGGGCCCAGCCAGGGGCTGCTTTTATGGTTCTAGCATGTGTGAGTCCTGATTTTGAGTTTCTGTGTGTGTAAAATGGAGACATGAGATTCTGTATATTAGTGGTTCTCAAAGTCTGGTCCCCAATGCAAATTACTGAGCCCTGCCCAAGACCTGCCAAATCAGCCCAGTCAGAGCAGGCGCCAGGTAAGAGCCACTGCTGCTGGTCACAGTACTAACAGTTCAGACGTTTATCTGACCTTGAGTATCATGGTTCTCATCCTGTCTAAACACAGGTCTCATGGGTCTGGGTGGGTCTGAGAATTTGCATTCCCAGCAAGTTCCCAGGTAAGAAACATTGCTCTATTCCTTGCTAGCTTTGTGGCCTTGGATGGATTTCTTCTTTCTTGACTCAGTCTCCTCACCTGTAAAGTAAGACTCTTAACGTATCCACCTTAGAGACTGTCAGAAGAAATAAGTAATTTAGGTGGAGTCCTTCCTACGTTCTCCATTCATAAACCCTCTCCTTGTTATTAATGAGTCTGTAGCATGCTTTACACATGCAGAGGGTTATTTTGAGAGTTGGATTGCAGAGAACTTTGTGTCTATTAAAAAATTTTTTGTGTGTTAAAATAAAAAAAAAAATCAAAGTTTGTCATTTTAAGTCTGCAGTTCACTGATATTAATTCCATTCACGATGTCGTGCACCCATCGCTGCCACCTATCTCCAGGTTTGTCATCTTCCCCAACTGAAACTTCATAGCCATTAGCAATAACTCCCCATTCTCTCCTCCTCCAAGCTCTGAGGTATGAATTTGCCTATTCTAGATATTCCTGATAAGTAGCATCATGCAACATTTGTCCTTTTATGTCTGGCTTACTTCACTTAGCATAATGTTTTAAAGATCCACTCATATCGCAGCATGTATCAAAACTTTATTCCTTTTTACAGCTGAATAATTCTCCAGTGTGAGGCTGTATCAGATTTTGTTTATCCATTCATCGGTGATGGAAACGGGTTGTTTCTACCTTTTGGCTCTTAAATATTGGCTACAATGAACACTGGTGCATGAGTCTAAGTTCATGTTTTAAATCTTTAAATCTTATACCTAGGAGTGAAATTGCTGGTTCACGTGCTAATTCTTTGTCTACCTTTTTGAGAAACTGCCAAATAGTAGTTTTGCACAATGGCCGGACCACTTGACGTTCTCCCTCGCAATATTCAAGGGTTCTACTTTTTCCACATCTTCACTAGTGCTTGTTGTTTTCTGTTTTTGAGATTATAACCATACCAGAGGATGCTAAATGGTATCTCATTGTGTTTTGATTAGCATTTCCCCAGTGGCTAATGAGGTTGAGCATCTTTTCTTGTGTGGGTTGGCCGTTTGTATATCTCCTTTGGAGAAATGTCTCTTCAAGTCATTTGCTCATATTTAAATTGGGCTGTTTGTTTTTATGTTTTTGAGTTGTAGGAATTCTCTACATATTCCAGATACTAAGACTTTTTTTTTTTTTTTTTTTGCGGTTTTTGGCCAGGGCTGGGTTTAAACCTGCCACCTCTGGCATATGGGGCCAGTGCCCTACTCCTTTGAGCCACAAGTGCCACCCCGATACTAAGACTCTTATCAGATATTTGATTTGCAAATTTTCCCCCCATTTTGTTAGTTGTCCTTATAGGTCTATTTTTAAAAACTCAAGTTTTATCTAGATATAATTGATATCCCATAAACTGTATATTTAACGTATAATGTAGTGAGTTTTACTGTATGTATACACCAAAAAAATTCATCTCTACAATCCAGGTAATGAACATATCCATCACCCTTACAAGTTTCCTCATGACCCTTTGTAATTCCTTCCTCCTGCCCTCCATCTGTCTGTCTATTAATAATGAAACCTTAAATACCTTGCAGTTGGCACTGAGGCATAATGGGAAGACACCTAGCCTGGGACTCAGGAGACCAGGCCCCTGGAACTCTGGCTCTGCTGCCAGCAGACATGTGATTTTGAACAGTCTCTCACTTCCCTGGGCTGCTTCCCCCTCACACACCAGGATTTGGCTTATAGGGGTTCTCATGCACTCTGGCTGCCTATCAGAATGTCCCCTTGGGAAGCTTTGAAAACTACAGGTGTTTACCCTAGGCCCTTCATGCAAGAGCTTCTGGACTGGGGTCCTGATATCTGTTTTTTTTAAGCTCTCCTGGTGATTCTTAAGCATTGTGAGTCAATATGATTTCCAACACAGCCTTTATATTGTAAATCTCATGATTTACATGTCACTTTGATTTAATTTCATCTTCTCAAAAACATTGTAAAGTAGGTAACAAATACAGGGTGTCTATAAAGTTTGGGTGCAATTTAAAACTATTTTAAATCACACATGAACTTTATAGACACCCTGTATATAGCCCCCATAAAGACAAGGAAACAAATACAGAGTAGAGAGTTACGTGAGAACGTACGAAGTGTGTTCTCATGCCTGTGTTTTCTGATATTCCCTTCAGTTGCTATCACAAGGTATCACCAGTGTGCAAGGAGAGGCAGCCAGTGGGGTTTCCAGGTCAGGCCTCCCAAGGTGGGGTTATCACGGACCAAGGCCTGGCTTATCGCAGGACCCACTCATTGTGATGCCCAGGATACTGATGTTTAAGGTGAAGTGCCATCTTATTCATTGTTGGGTCTGCTCTTATCCAGTTAGTGAAAGAATGGTGGTCGCTCTCCTAGACCCATTAGGATCTAGGTAGGTAGCAGGATATCTGGCCAACACATCTCTAGCCCGAAGGTTTACTGGGGGAGTCAGTGAGAGGCTTTCATCTGCTGGTAGGACCCAATGACAGCGTGAACCATAAGTGACTGGTGACCTCAAACAAGTGGACCCCGAAGGCTCCCGGAAGTGGTGATCTCACACAGGTGGACCCAGACGCTCCTGGAACTATCATCTCTGCTCAGCCACCACAAGCACATCAGCAAGGTCTCTCTCATGGGCACAAGAAGGCTGTCACAGTTCCAGGCATTGCAATGAGTGGATGGGAAGGAAGGGGTTGCTTCTCCCACATCATAGAGAGCTGCAAAAGTAGTTTCCTGAAGCCCAGCATGTTCTCTTTCAATCCCATTGGCTGGGTTTCGGTGTGTAGCTGATCCTAAGGAGACCACCAGGCCCATTTTAATCTACTCAATTGTTGGTTGAGGCTGGGCTCCTTCCAATCCCAGGTGACCCCCTTCTGACCTGTCCGAGACGTGGCCTTGCATGGAGGGCCAACCCTGGAACACTGCAGCAAGAAGCAGGCTTGGGGAGCTGGCTGCCTCACAGGGGGCCCAGGAGGCTGAGTGTTCCTGAGAACGAGGTCATCCAACTGCTGTCCTTCCACAGAGCTCACTTCCCGGGTGAGCAGGACAGCACAGCTCTCTCCCTGGTTGGTGGGCGATTAAAAACCAAGCACTTCTTGCTGTTTCCGCTGTTCTCCAGGTCGACCACTGGAGGTGGTTAACATCTTTACTGAGAATGTTTAGATTACAAGCTTTTAAAGTTATATTCTCATCCTGAGAAAGAAACCTTGTCACCCTGATTGGGCTTTGGTCCCCTGCTCTTTCAGTGGGGATGTGGGAACACCTCGCCCTTGTCAGGTGGTTTTTGCAGATATCTGGTGCTTCCTTGTGGATGTCTTGATTGTTACTAAATTAACTCTCAGAAGGTCACCTTATCTCCTCGTTCCAGAAGCTCCTTTCTCTAGCCCCTGTGTGCAGGCTCTATCAGCTGCCTCTTAGGGCTGTCTGAAGATGCTCCTCAGATCCAACCAGCTGGGCACTTGTGTGGAGGTTGAGTCTGGTACCCGGGCAAGTGGGATGGGGAGCTGGTGTGGGCAAATATAAATATGATGATAGTCGTGTCATGGGGGGAACACAGGTCATTGGTTGGTTGCCTCATTGATGTTTCACAGCAAACTGAATCTTGTTCGTATGCTCACTGGAGATTGCTTCATTTCTTTCCAATTTATCTTTTTTTTGGCACTTCTTTGACACTTTGTCATACGGTACTCAGTTACTCACTGTAAATTCCAGGGAAAATCTCTGTGACCTTGGAAAAGGCATTTAATCTGTGAGCCTCAGTTTCCTCACCTGCCAAGTGGGGATGGTAATTTTTGCCTAAAGTGTCTAGAAGCTGGGGAGGCAGTTGTGTCATCTGCGAGGGTAGCTCCTGAGAGGTGGGTGACATGATTTGCTCAGTCTGGGAATTATTGCCTTGCTAAGTAAAATAAAACTCACACTCTTGACTTGGTGATGAAGCAAGAACCTTCCCTAGAGGAGGGGTGCTGTGATCCTGTAGCCTCAACTCCTTCTAAAGATTTTAATCTCTCCTGCTGATAATGGAAGCTTTGGCCAATGTTGGCTCCAAAGAATGGGGTGCATCTTCCCGACAATCCTCATCCTGAATTTGGATTTACGTATCCATTAATTTCTAACAGCACAGCTGAGACAGGGCTAGACATTTACCAGGACTTTACCAGGGCCCTGGGGTAATAAAAGGGAAATAAGTAGAGAGAGCTGCTGTAATGAGTCAAGGGACTGTTCCAGCTATTTCGCCTCATTGGTATCATCCTTAAAAAGGTCCCCACTTAACCATCGTGCCCCCACGAGGCCATGTCCATCTTTGACCCCTTGGCAACCCTCAGGAACCCTTAAAGTTTAGGCATACAGACTGTGGCCCAGAGAGGGATGGGGGTTCCCCCTCCCACTTGTGAAGGTGTGCCATCAGTCTTAGTGACCTCTTGGTGAGCCATCTCTTACCTGGATGACTGACACTGTGGAAGTTCACTCTGTTCTTGGGAAGTCATGCCCAAGCCTCACAAGCATAGCCTTGCCTACAGGCCAGGACAGAATTATTATTATCCCCCAGTAAAGCACCAGCCCCAACTCAGGCACCAGAAACCTGTGCTTTACAGGGAGCGAGGAAGTAAGAGCTCTGGGCAGGGCACCTTAGCAGTAGAATCAGCCCTTTGGGTGTGAGGGTGGGCAAAGCCTTTGACTCTGAGGGTGAGCTAGGATTGGCTGAAACAGAAACTTGTACTTTGTTGAAATAGACTCATCGTGTCTTTCTTCCATTCTCTAGTTTCTTTTGCTTTCCTGTCTGATTTCATACAATCAGAGAAAATTGGGGTTCCTGTCCACTGGTCTAAGAGGACCAGGAAAAGGGGGATATACAGCAGGCAGGCGTCCGCTGGGAGGTCAAGAGGGGTGCTGTGTGTCCCTGGTGGCCATGGTGGTGCTGGACGCGTGCATTACATCAGCAAGCCTTCAGCAGAAAGGGAGGATCAGACTCTATACCACTTGTTCCAATTGCTTCTCCTTGCCTAGAGATTGTTTTTCCAGACCTAAATCTTAAAAGCTTGGGTTTTTGTTTTAATAGATGAAACAAATTACCTTAAAGTTCTCAATCTACTTGATAGGATTTTTATAAAGGCTAAGGGAGAACATTAATGTAAAGGGGCTTTGAAGAATGGAAAAATAGCATACTAGCATTTCCCAAAGGGTGTACCAAGGAAGGCTGCTCCTGGCGATGATAATAGATGCTCAGCAATAAATGGGTTCCTTAGTCAAACAAGTTTGAGAAACGCTGACTCACAGATCTCCAGTGAGTTTCCCCAGCAAAGCTTCTCTCAGCACTTCTAATAAGCTCATGTGCATCATGCCTGCCCTCCCCCAGGAGGGTGATGCAGTGTTTCCAAAATCTGCTCAATAGTGGATCTTGTAGGGCAGACCATGGGGAGGGGCTGATGTCCCTCTCAGCACTATATTGCTATAACTGTGTGGGTTTGGAGGAGCGGGTGGGTGAAAGGGACATGTCTTCACTCAGTAAGTTCTGCAGGCATTTTCATGCATTTTCTCCAGTTCTTCCCTTTCTCATCTGTGTCCGTGACATGACAGCTGTGTGCAGGAGTGACTTCAAATTCAGAAGTTTTTAGAACCTTCCCAAGTGAATCTTTTTCTTTATTAAAAACCTGGCCTCATGGACCATCAGGTGAAGAACCTTGAGGACATTGTGCTCGGTGGAACGAGCCTGTCACAGGAGGACAAACACTGTATGAGTCCACTTGTATGAGGTACAAAGAATGGTTTAGTTCCTAGATGTGGAAAGTAGAGTGGACGGGGAGTTTGAGTTTACCAGGCACAGAGTTTTGCCTTTGAGAAGATACAAAGAGTCCCAGAGACGGATGGTGGTGATGGCTGTACACCCGTGTTCATGTAGTTGATACCACTGAACTGTGCACTTAAAAATAGCTAAGACAGGAAATTTTACCTTAGGTATATTTCACCAAAATTCTCTAAAGCTTTAATATAAAAAAAGTCTTGCCTTTAGTCTGAGTTCTTTGATTTCAGTTTAATTTCCTGCAGACCAGCCTCAGGCCTTCACTGGTTGCCACAGAGGGGTGGGTGAGGATGCTCAGTGGGGTGTCTTCGGTGGGGTGGCTTCAGGGAAGAGAGGGCTCCTTGCTAAGAAGCATGTGACCAGTGCTGTTCACTCCCTGCCCTTGTCGCTCCTTTGATATCAATTATGGTTAGAAATTTATGAAGTTTATAAATTGCCCTGTACTTTGTAAGCATTTGCAGTTTCCCTTTAGTAAAATGGAAGTTTTGCTCTGATAGTTCTTCTTTCACCAAAAATAAGCATAAAACTCTAGGTTCCTAAGTTAAATATATTTCTTTTTTATTTCAGATTAATATGAGGGTACAAATGTTTGGGTTATATTGTTTTCATTTCTAAGGTGAAGTTCAAGGGGCTGTGCTGAACATGCTTACATTGTGCCCCTTAGGTGAGATCCCTACAATCACCCTCCCTCCTCCCCGCCCCTCTCCCTCCTCCCGGCCCCCTCCCTCCTCTTCCCTCTCCTCACCAGACTGTACTTTTGTTTTCTGTTCATGTGGGCATGTAGTTGTTTCTGTATTTGTTTCATGTTACTATTGAGTACATTTGGTACTTTTTTTACCCAGTCTTGTGATACTTTACCAAGAAGGATGTGTTTTGGTTTCATCCAGGTAAACACAAAAGATGTAAAGTCTCCATCTTTTCTCATGCCTGAATAGAATTCCATGGTATATGTAGACCACAGTTTGTTAATCCATTCATGAGTTGATGGCACTTGGGTTGCTTCCCTGTCTTGGCAATTGTGAATTGAGCTCCAGTAAACATCCTAGTGCAATTGCCCTTGTGGTAAAATGATTTTTTTTTTCTTCTGGGTAGACACCTAGTAATGGGATTGTGGGATCAAATGGAAGGTCAACTTTTACTTATTTGAGAATTCTTCATACTAAGTAAAATATTTTAATTAGCATAATCTTCTTCTAGCCAAGGACCCTTGGTGCAATCTCTGCATCTACTGAGGGCCAATCCCAGTTAGAGGGCTCTTGTTACCATGGGGCCTTCTGCAGGCTTAGGTTCATGGCTTAGCCTCATTTCATATTAGTTATTGAGAATCAGAAGCCTTCCCCTCTAGAAAATAAAGATGACCGTAGCATTTTCTTGGGAGCATTTAGATTAGATGCTTCATACAGAATGTATAGCTTAGTTCTCTGTAAGCCACTTCCCTTGGAGGTTCCCCCTAGACCATCCTGGGCAGGGGGGGGCTCTGCCGACATCCTCACTCACCCTTGACCTTTCCAGTAGAGCTCCTGCCTTCTTTGCCTTCCTGCCCGGTTCCTCCCTGTCATGTCTGTAACACGGCACCACCATCCACCTGGATGTTCTGGCCACAAATCAGGAAGGTATGAAATTCCCTCTCTGCCTCCCCTCTGATTCCCATAATATTTGCCAAGCCTGGCAGAAGCAGCCATCCTCCCTTTCCACTGCTGTCCCCTGCATCAGGCTACTTTCTCCCTTCACTGAACTCCTACAGGTCTCCTGTTCCCCTAAACCTTCTTCACACAGCAGCCTGACTGTGCTTGTGGGCCCTGAGCCTGACCATGTCCCTCCTTTACTTAAAATCCTTTGACAGCTTCCCGTGCAGTTTGCAATGCATCCTCTGCACAGGCCACTCCCCTGGCTTAGGCCATCGCTCACACCACCATGCTCACTCCATGTGCCCAGCTGTCTGCCTTTCCCTTGCCATGTCTGTTCCATCCTCAGGCACTCTGCATAAGCTTTTCCTTTGGCCTGGCATGCTCTTCTCCCAAATCTTTGCATGCCTGGCTCCCCTGGCTGCTCTAGCATCCTGCAAGCATCACCTCAGAGAGGTTTTTGCTGGCCACCTCCTGCCTGCAACCGTTACTCTGTGGCAAGTGGCTTTTTCCCCTTCCATTCTCGACACTATCTGAAAATACAGTAGAACCTCTGGAAGGGACTGTAACAGAGGGGTCAACATACAGAGGTGGTCAACACGAGGAACTAGGCCAACTGTACCGATATGTACAAGGGCTGTGTGTCCAGTCTGTGAAAATTAGGTCAACTGAAGGATGTGGTCAGTGTAGGGAGGTGGTCAACTATGGAGGTTCTACTGTGTTTATTTTTCTCATTTATTGTTTTTTTCCTCCCTGGTAAATTTAAGTTCCATGAAATGCAAACCCTTGTTTTTGGCACAGCTTCCTTCATTGCTGCACCCAGATGCAGGGTGTAGGTGACACGGCTTCTGGGAAGCAGAATGAGTGCTGTTGAATAGATGTGTGAGTGAATGTGGGCCACCTTCCTGTCTTCTGCTTGGCCTTCTCATGCCATCCCTTGGCCACCCAGAACCTACCCAATGGTGCCACCTCCTTGAGCCCCATCATATGTCAACACCGAGGCCCACCAGGCTGTTGCCAGTTCAGAATAGTCAGTGTTTGTATTCTGGCAGGCTCGCGGCCTTCCTCTCCTCCCAGTGGGCCACAGTGCACCTGGCATGCAGCCTTCTAGACAGGTCCCTCCTTCCACTTCTGATATCCACTCTCCACTGGTGACTCTGCTGGGGACTTTGGGGTTTAGAGGGAAGTACTAGATCAACAGAAGACCCCAGTGTAGACAGAGGAAAAGCATGGCTTTGAGCAAGGTAATGAAATTCTCTGAGCCTCAAGTGGACAGCAATCCTAACAGGTTGGGTAGGGATGGTTGTATATTTTTGGAGTTGTAGGTGGCTTATTGCATGTGAAGGAGTTTATGGAAGACAGAGTCTTCCACCCATAAGAAGGTGGTGGGGGTCATGGTGATGACGGAGCTTGGGCTGTGTGAGAGCAGGAGGTCGGGGAACGGGCAGTACCTTCCTGTGTAGAGTATGCTGTGTCTGTGGAACCTACAGTGGACTTAATGGCCTCTTTGGTCTTACAGTGGATTTGTGCCTTTATCAAGCCTCAGTCCCCCTTGTGGCCTTTCCTGCCTTTATGACATAGCTTCTGAGCAGGTCCCAAAAGGAGTGTCAGTGGCATCTGACTTTAACCCCCCTTAGCCATGCTGCCTCTGTATTCGTGTCACCTGGAGAAACAAGAGGACACAGCTGATTCACAGGGGTGCCCTAGGAGGGAACTAGTCATGTCAGGAGCACTGGCAAGGGGCTGTGGCATTGATTTTGGAGGCAGAGGTTGACTTGTTGGGGACACATCTGCTGCATTATGGTGATGGGCACCTTCGAGAAGGGTCTTTAAGGGGCTTCATGCTTCTGTGCCTCTGTGAAATGGTGGCAAGATGGGGGCAAAACTCCCTGCACCTTGCCTCAGGTGTTGCTGGCATAAATACAGAAGTGAGGGAAGATCTCATCCCAGGGGGGTGGGCAGGGGAAAAGGAGTTGGGAGATAAGAAAGTGTAGTTAAGTTGGAATCATTGTCAGAAACTGGCCCCATCTCTGTGGCCTTTGCACTCACAGGGTGTGCCCAACAGATGGAGAGGCAGGATGGCTCAGTGGCTGGAGACCCAAATCCTTAAAGCACACATCAATTCTTGGGAGCAAGGAGGGATGGGCCAACATAATATACTGGCATGACTTGATCAACGCTAAATGTTTTTAAAATTAAGTGTCAACATGGTGATGGAGATTATTTCCAAAACTTAAGATATAAAATCCCCTATCGTGCTACCTGCTTGCGTATTTCCAGGTAGTAGTGCCTGTCCCCAAAACTTTGTTACACTCTTTCTGATTTTTTTTTTTTTTAAGGAGCAAATATAGCTCTGTTCAGCTTCCGGCTGCAGTGGAGATTTCTGCCAAGATTTGCGGCACGCAGCTGAAATATGTTTTGTATTTTATGAGCTTTGGCTCATCATGGAATTAAATAGCACTAATTACATGAATATAGACCAGCAAGGGAGACAACTGTTCACTTCCTGATTTTCTCTGGAATTGAAGAAGAAAGGGAGGGAGTAGAAGGGCACGGGAGGTCCTGGGGTGAGAGTGCTCCTACGGGCGGCGGGTGGCAGCAGAAGTGCTGTCACTCGGCTGCGTGGGCCCCGAGGAGCCTGCTGCCCTCAGTGCCACTGTCTGGTGGAATCACAGGCTTCCTTGAGGGAGGACTTCATGGGGCTGGAAGGCTGGAGAGGCTGTCTGGGCCTCTGGGGCTGCTGGGAGCAGCCAGGCCTTTTAGGAGTGGGCTGGTAACCAAAGAGATGCTGAGGTCCAAGGACCTGCCCCACGGACATGCAGCTTGGTTTTCTCAAAACCCTGTATTTATTATCGTTTCCAAACTGACGTTTTATTTTCAGTTAGAAAAGTCTGGTTGGGGACTTCACACTAGTCTAAGGAAGGAAGTTTTTTCTTACTTGCTAAGAATGGGAATGAAATGGGTCAGATCATGCTGGCAGAATCAACTTGTCAGGGGTGTAAATGGAGCCCTTGGGCAGGTGGGGGTGCTTCTCCTTCTGATCCTGCAGTCACCAGCCTTGCTGTGTACAGGGGTCCTGGAGGGCAGAAGGAACAGGGGCCCTTTCTTTCTCTTGCTTGTCAGGCTCGAAGAAAGGGACCCGCACCTGTGCTGTAAAATATGCTGGGTCCTTCTTGGGTGAGAGAAAACCAACTCCAAGCAGAGGGCTCTAGGCCCACTTAGCAGGTGGGAACGCCAGTTCCCTGAGGCAGGGGGATTCCACCCTAAAAGGCACTCCAGAGGCTCTCCACGATTCAGATTTAGATAGCTAAAAAGGCAATTTAAGCGAAGATGCAAAGAATCTCAAGAAAGAGATAATAGCACCAGCATTTTGTCTTTTAGTAAACGCTGCCATGGGTGTTATGACAGTCACCGTCATGTGGCTCAGCCCAGCAAAGGCTGTTTGTGAAACTCTCCCAACCTCAGCAATGTGTTCTGTGGAGCCTAAAATGCTTCACTTTCCCTTCTCCTGGATTTACCAGTAGCCTGAGAAGAAACTTGGTCACCATCCTATTTCTAGAATCACCATTTTACAGATGGCAGAACTGAGGCATTGGCCTAGCAAGACAGTGCCAGTTAGAATGTTAGAATGACTGTTTCTGCCTCCTGTAGTATTCTTGGCCATGGTAATTCAGAAAGAGGAGACTTTTGTGGGTGACATTGGCCGACAAATGAATGGCTATGAGTCAAGAGTATCCTTCCTCCTCCCTTGACCATAAAAGGAGAGCAAAGGGGGCCAGAAGGCTGTATGGGTGGGGAATGCCAGGTGCAGCTTTGCTCACTGGGGCCAGTTGGAGAAGCTGGAGAGTCTGAGAGAAGTATGGGCCCCCAGTGGCTTGGAGGCTGCAGGACTTTCTGTATGAAAATCAGTCAGCTAAGTATGCCCCAGGCCATGTGCATGAGATAGGCTGCCTGGGGAGGTGACCATCCCCAGTGTATGCTGGGCCCCAAGTTCCTTCTCTATGACCCACATGTACACCCAGGTCTTGGGGAAGTGACAGCAAAAGTATTCCTCCATTTTTGCACATCCAGAGGCTAATGGGGGTCCTCTGAAGACTGGGAGCCACTGGCCCTGGACAGCCCTGGACAGGGCATTTCTCATGGGTTGGGATGGCAGACAGCAGCCACCTTGGTGCCAGGCCATACCATATTGCCAGAGCAGGTTTCAACGCCAGCTCCAGACCCCCTAGATTCCTGGCCAGCCTGTTTCTTTAAATGATGCTCTGGAAAGAAGTTTAGGATTCTGTCCTCACTATCCCAGGCTTCTATTGAGAGTGTTGTGTTTTTAAAACCTCACTGCCAGGTTTGGAGTAAAGAGAGTCATTGCTTAGTGACTCCCCCCACTCAGAGCTCACAGTGCCTGGAATATCAAGGCTGCCTCCCAGTAATAATAAAGAGATTCATCTGGGGCTGCCTGGGCTTTGGCTGAAGCTCCTGCTCAGCTTTGCTGGGAGCAGCAGACTTGGCCAGGGGAAGGGAGTCCTGCACCCTGGGAGAGCACCCTTTAGGCCAAGGACTGGGAGGCCTGGTAGTGGGGAGGCGGGAGGGCGTGGAAACCATAGATAGGGGCCTCTGAGGTCCAGCCAGGACCTAATCTCTGAATGGAGCGGCTCAGACTCACCCTCCTGCAGAGGCTTCGGCCCTGTCCATGGTAATCGCTTCTCCCCAGCCTCTTCTATAAACCGGGAAGGCAGGATTAAGGGAGCCCAGTGTAGCTGAACTTGGTGCTGAATTTTCCTGGGACCTGCTGGTTGCCTGGCAGCGCTGGGACTCTAAGTCCCTGCCTGGCTCTCCAGGGGCCCCTCCTCCCCTCCCCTGTCCTTTCAGCCCTCCTCCAGCCCTTCCCGTCACCAATTTCCCATTTCCCATTGCACAGAGGAGAGAAGCAGAGAAGCATGAGCCAGGGAAGTTGCTGGAACACTGTGCCCAGATGCAGGCTTGGCTCTGGTGGAGCTGACCCTGCTCAGGCCTGCTTGCACCTGCCCAGAGGCACCACTGTGACCCTGTCTTTGGAAGACAGTTGTTTTGACTTGAGTTTCTTTCCTAGGGGTAGCGCTGTGACAGCCAGTACTCTCTGGCTTTTTTCCTGTCATGACTGTGGCACTCATTTCTGGGACAGTGACATGGGGAAGAGGTGGCAGTGAAGGCCAGGCTATGGCTGCAGGGAGGTGGACAAGCACACAGGGCTGGCCATCATGGGCACCAGACTGCAGCCGGATGCATCACTGGACCATAGATGGAGCATGTAAATATAACCACCCAGAAAAAGATATAAAATAACAATTCTTGGCTCCTACTTCTAGAAACCATGAGTTAAAAAGTCAAAAATGCATAGGGAAAATACCAATTACTTACTGAAAATGTTATTCTGAATGCATAGATTACAGATTGGAGTAGGAATCTAAAAAAGGTATGTGATGTGTCCATTTTGCTCATTTGGATCAATGAGCATCCAGTGTTTTGGGGATGAATAGAAACAAGGCCTGGAGCTGTCCCCCAAATCTCCTCTCTGCCCTCTACTGCATACACTGAGGATTGTGGAAGATTCTTCTGTCCTGTAAATAGTCATCTCCTTTATCTCTGGGCTTGGTGACCTGCAATCTGGCTTTGGGAACAAGTGGGCCTGGCTGCTAGCATGTAGAAGGGATTTTCCATAAAACAGAGACATCAAGGCCCAGCCTCAGGGTGGAATCCCAGGTCTGCAGTGTGCTGGCTGCGTATCTGCCCACCAGGTAGGGTGATGCTACCTGTCACAGCCCTCAGACCTGTGGCCACAGAGCCCCATCACAGTAATGTTCTATTCCCTGTCCTGTCTGGATGTTCCTGGTTGGTGGGGGAATCCTACCCTGAAGCTCCACCATCCCATAGGGCCTCAGAGTCTTTGCTATCTACCCAGGTGGTAAAGAGAAGACACATTTATTTCTTGCCTGCTTTTGGATGGCAATGCCACCACGACACTCATTATTTGCATAGTCATACTGGATACCAGGTGGAAATGCAGAGGCTGGGAAATGTAGTCCACAGCTGGTGACCCCCCTCTCTCCAGCAGCTATATGCTAACAGGCTCATCCATGGGGACACACATTTTTGGTGGAAAGTTAGCTTCCTGCCCACTGACTTACCTGAACGATAGAGATGAAGTTACGTGTGGCACGGCATTGTAGAAAGGACCAGGGGAGATGACAAAGTTTTTGGTTTCTGGAGTTCTGTAGAGCCTGCTGGCGAGACAGCTAGAGGGTTGTGCAGGAGCCCCTGAGCCACTGGAGAGCAAGGGCACTTTTCTTGCTTTGGGGTATCTGTTCCCCTTCACCCAGCTCAGAACTCCTCACATGGTGTGAGCTCAATCAGCAGTCATTGATTGAATGGACAAGTGCACGCTGACTTCTAGCACCTTCTGTTTCCCACATTGTCTAAGCCTTCCTTGCTGCAATGTCGTTTTGAGGCTCAGCTTCTTCCTCTCAGCTGGGTCCACACTGATTGACTTTGCTGAGCAGGGCAGTGATTCCCAAAGTCCAATTTGCAGACACAGGTGACTCGTTATGATATTCCAGCTGGTGGAACTGCAGGCCTCGTTGTAAATCATGTATGAAAGATGTAGTTTCTCTGATGCATTTAAACTCATGTTTTAAAGGACAAAATTGAGTATTTTAAGTATTTACAAGTCCTGGATTAGATCCGGGCAAAACCAGCTTTTTTACTTTGGTCCCTTCTTGAGCTGGTTGGCTTAGCACCAAGATTTACTCTGTACTTTAGCCAGAAGTGACACCAGCTGCCACCTCATACGCTGTGATGTGGAGTGGTCATTTATTCATTCATTCATATGCTCCCAAATAGTTCTTACAAACCTACTGCCATGAGCTTGGAACTGGAGAGAAGAGTGGTGAACATAATCCTTGCCCTCGAGGTGCTCATATTTTTAAGGGGGGCAACATCAATGGACAATTATAACAGTTTGTAAAATGTGGGACTCCAGTGGCACCGGCTCTTGTGCTAATCTTAGTGCAGTGCTGTGATCAGAAGGCTGCCTTTGAGGAGTGAGTCTAACTCAGACACAGAGGCATGAACAGGTGGAGACTTCCCAAGAAGTCTCCTGAGGCAGCTCTCAAAGCAAATGCTGGCAGACAGGGGAGCACTGTATTTGATCCTGGAAGTTGGCATACACACGTGCACATCCACCCAGACCCCACCTGGGATAATGCCTCACCATTTGTAAAAGCATAGTTCATCTCTGTAGGCAGCGGGGCACACAAATCTCTTTGGCTTCTCTCTTAATGCCACAATGCACTCTTTTGGATTTTTCTATGTGTGGGTTAGGAGTTTCTCATTAATAAGTGCCAGAAAACTAAACTCAAACTGGCTTCCACAAAAGGGAAATTCTTTTGGTTCATGGAAGGTACAGGGAGAGAGCTGGCTTCAGGGCACACAATTTGCACATTTCTATGATGTCCCCTGGGACCCAGGACTCTCTATCTTTTGGCTTAGTCCTGCTCTCTGCAGTACTTTGGCTTTGTTTTCCCAAGTCCTCTCCCCACTTCCCACCCCCATGACTACAAGATGGTGCCAGCAGATCTGAGGCCTGAGCTAGAACTTTCTCCTTTGGTGTTTCCATCCAAAGCCTATTACTTCTCCAAGATCTGATTCAACCAGCTACTCATTCCCAAGCCAATCATGGTCATCTCCCCATATGCTCTGTGTTGACATACAACAATAATGAACACCACTCAGCAAGACACTATCACACATTGACACAAACACAGATGTGAGGCTCTGATATACCAAGGTCATGAAATCTTACCCAGTTGTTTATATAGTGCTGCTAGTGTAAGGGCGTAATGGCAAGTTCATGAACTTAATTGTATAAAGTAGATGAAACTGAAGTCTCACTAAACTGTGCTCACTTTTTCTACCTGACACATTAACTTTTAAAATATTTTATCTTAAAAAAAGCTTGTGTGACCCACCTAATTCATAGTGGGTGGGTACTTGAATTATGAGACACTATTTTAGAATACATTTTTTGGAAAATCTATTAACAGCTGGGTGTGGTAGGTCAGACCTGTAATCCTAGCCCTTTGGGAGGCCGAGGTGGGTGGATTGCTTGAGCTCAGGAGTTTGAGACCAGCCTGAGCTATAGTGAGACCAACTCCATCTCTAAAAAATATAGCTGGACATTGTGGCAGGCATCTGTAGTCCCAGCTACTTGGGAGGCTGAGACAAGAGGATTGCTTGAGCCCAAGAGTTTGATGTTGCTGTGAGCTGTGATGTCATAGCACTCTACTGGGGGCAAGAAAGTGAGACTATGTCTCAAAAAACAAAAAAGAAAATCTATTACCCCACAGTAAGAGACCTGAGGACCAGGACTCAGTCCAGAGGAAATGTATTCTATATAAGTTGAATGAGACCTGAAGAGCTCTCCAAGTCCCAACATGACTGTATGAGCTCAGTCAAGAACCCTACCTGCTCATGCCTCAGTTTCCCTAACTATAAAGGGAGTATACGTGTAATGCCTCATCTGTCTAGTTATCGTGAACAATGAAAGCAGAACAAGGTAATATCTATGAAAACACTTTGTAAACTCTAAAGTAATTTGTGAGGTAATTGCTATTTTAAACTATTCTATAATAACTTTCTTCTCTACCACTCAGGAATCTGAGAGAATGGTGCTATTTCATGAAAATTAGTTTGAGCTCTTTAGAACTTGCTGCATAAAACAAAGACAGCCCCAATTTCTTTAATCAAAATGATGATCAGCTTCGAAAAATGAGTCCCACCTCCCTGGAGACTACTCAGAATTAAAATCTGATTTCAAAGAAGGGAAAAATGCAGAGTGTTTGGGTTTGGTTCAGGGCCTTTTAGGTTTCCTGTCTTTTGTCCCACCCTATCTAGTTCTGTGAATCTTTCAGGGTGATCTTGGGGGTGAATTGGTCACATTCCTTGCCTTTAAGAATCAGAGTTGGGCTGACAGTTGCCTCTAGTACTTTATTTTGAAACCAGCTGAAGAGTGACCTGAAAATAAAAAGATTGGTAGGTTTGGGGGTGGGGGTTTCCTAGGTTGGGATTACTGCTTATAAGGATTGATGTCCTAGGAGGGAAACCCCTCTGGAAATACCAGCTTTGGCAGATCAGAGCAGTCTTCGGTGGTCCTGGTGGGGCAGGGTACTGGTGGCTCTGCCTACCTGGGCCCCAAGGTGGGGGAGAGGGTGGCCACTGGGTCTTCTCTGGGGTGGTACCCGGTGGGGTCCTTGGTGAGGCCAGTGAGAGCCCACATCCTTGTGTCTCTTCTTTCTCTTCCATTTCTTTCTCTCATATTTGTTTCCTAATCAGTCTCTTTCGTGGTGTGTAAATGAGAGACAGGTTATTCACATCACATGTTATTGTTTCTGTGGGTCCCCCTCCTCTCCAGGCACAGTAATTTTGCCATCCCCAGATGAGGGTGATAAGTGTTTGAGATGCATAACTGTGTCTCATTTCAGTGTCTAATAGAAGATGGAGAATGAGCCCTGGCACCTTTCTGCTCAGTAAATTCATAATTACAGGCTTCCTCATCTCACCTCCTGCAGACTAGGGAACCATTGGATGGCTGTGGGTCTGTGTGTGTGTGTGCGTATGGGGAGGCGCTTTCCCATGTGCCTAGTGGGTTCCAATACAGGGACTGCAGAACGTTTCCTACAGAAAGGTTGATGGTTGGATCCCCAACCTGCACCTGCTGTCTGGAATGAGGATGACCAGCAGAATTTGGTTGTTGGTGGAGATGTGTCAAGAGCTGTGTTAGCCTACAGAGTATATGGTGCCCCAAGAGCAGACTTCCTGAGACAAAGGTTGGGAGCAGGTGCTAGAGTAAGTTTAGATAAAGTCCAAAGAGAGGACAGGGTGATGGAAAGAGTGCTGGCCACCATGTGACCTTCTGCAATTGCATTTGACCCCTCTAGATTTCAGGTTCCTTATCACTAAAATCAGAGACTGGGCATCATTGAGCTGGATAATCTTTTTGGGTCAAAAACTTCTAGATTCTTCTCTGATATTTGGATTTGCCCAGGCAATTAGAGATGAACCATCTTGACTTGTAATCACTCCTGTTGAGATGCACTACCAAGCACCATCTCACCATCATAATCCTATTTTAATCTTGCCAGCATGACACCACCACCATCATCATCTAATAGCCACTTCCTGTGGGTCAGGCAGAGGACTGTGCCAGGCGTCTATAGTCATTAACATTTACAGAGGTACAGAATGGCACCCGCCTGGGAGGTATTTTCTTCCAGCTTACACCTTGCGGCTTAGAGGGGCTTTGGTTTTCTTCCGATTCTGGTAGGCAGTGTCTTGGGATTTCTGTGTTTGGGTCTTATACGAATTTAAAAGCACTTCCACCAAGTATTTTGTATTCTGGGCTTTGAATTTCTGGTTTTGCACTGAGAAAAACCTGAGTTTCAATCCCAATTCTGCCACTCATCAGCCACTATCATGGCATAGCTAGAGCTTCCTTACCTGAAAAATGGGTAAAGTAATCCTGACTCCAGAGAGCTGCTGTGTTGTTAAGTGAGGCAATCTATATGAAAGCATTTGCATGGGCCTGGCATGTAGGAAATGCCCATCAGCATTGCTGTTCCTCCTTGCTTCTTTCTGCCAGTGTAGACACAGCCATGGAGCTTGCACTGTAGGCTGGCCAGGGTCCTGGTGCCATGGACACACAAAAGCAAGGCAGACCCTGCCTTGGCCTCATGGCACTCACAGATGCTCTGCTTTAGACTCCCCTTTGGCAGAGGCTGGGGCTAAGTAGAAAGAAACATCTCTGAGGCCCTGGCTCTCTTCCTTTAAATTTATGAGTACGTTTTAGCCTCAGCTGCCCAGCGATACTCTGATGAAACCCTACCTCTCTCTGTCCATCCTTATCTTCCGCTGGACCCTTCCATGAACTGTGTTTGCCAGACATAAGCTTCCTGGTGTCATGTGCCTGTGCACGGGCTATGCAGATTCCTCCCAGGGAACTCCTTTCCCTTCCAGCTGAGCTTGTCTTCTCCAAGTTCACTGCTCTACCCAAATCCATCCCCTCCCCAAGGCCTCCCAGAGCCTGTTCCTTGCTTTCTTACCCCAAGTTTGATGTCTTCTTTCCTCATCGCAACATGCAGATTACTCTGTGATAGAGAACATGACTTCTCATCATATGCAATAATTTGGGTTCTCGTGAGACTTCAAGTTCTCTGAGGACCTGGTCCTGGGTCCTGCAGTGTCTTGCATGTTTTGTTTGTATTCTGAGCAAACATTTGCCTCATAGCGGGACTGAAGGCCACTGGCTTGCAGGATGCTGTTGGTGGGGGTGTTCTGTCTGTCCATCTGCCAGCCTTCTGCTTCTGATACTTACTCGGCAAGACCTGGGCTTTTGGCTGACGGTGTAAAGTCTTTGTTTTGTTTTCTTCCTTCTATTCTTGGTTTCTGGCTAACTTAGTAATCTCTCCCTGCCGGGACCTTTCTATTGCTTAGTGGTCTACCTTTTCCTATTCCTTGACTCCACACAGCCTAGATGTCCCCAGATAAGATGTTGGCAATTCCTATACTGATTTTCCTGAATTAGAAAAAATTATGAAACTGTCCATTGAATAGAAATGAAGGAGACCCTTAGGAAGGGAAGCAATTTTGTTCTATAGGGAGTTATTTATTGTTTGGCCACTTTATAAAACATTTTTTCTCTCATTTTAATGAAAAGCTCTCAGAGGAGGTCCCACTATGGGAGATAGCCAAGATCTGCCTTATTAAAATGACACTGGAGCTCAGAGCTGGACAGTGTACCCAGAGGACCTGGTCACTGCCTGAGTGTGAAGGGATTGAGGGTGTGGGTTTTCTTTTGGCCTCACAGCGCTGTCCAGCAGAGAAGATGCCTCTGAAGTAGGTACAGACACAGAGGACCAGAAGTAGAGGCTATAGTGGACAGCCCAGGAGCAGGGGTTCAACTTTAACCTTTCTGCTGCATGTGACAGGAACTGAGGTCCAGCCCCATCTGCACAAGGCTGGAGGAATGGAAGTGGTCTAGCAGTTAAGGATGGATTTACACCAGTCGAGTTTGAAACCACCTCCACTTCTCTTAGGTGTGCAAGTCATATAGCTTCCCTAGGCCCACATTCCTTACCTATAACACAGGGATTAAAGAACAGCATGTACTTCTGAGGTCTGCCAGTCAGGGTCCTAGCAGGCAGCAGGTGGCACACACAAGTTTGAGTTAGTAAAGGGAATCTTCATGTAAGTGTGTGGTTACTTAAGAGGTAGTGTGTCTGGGGGGGATAGTAACAGTGAGGCCCCTGTTACCACCTGTAGGGGCAATGGGGGCTATAGGAGGTGGTTCATAGAACCTGGAGTCAGAGGAACTTGCTGGAGAGAACAGTGGAGAGAGTTGCCCTGCCTTCTGTCCTCCCACCCTCTGTGCCTCCCTCCAGTCTTTGGCTAATGCCCTTGCTGGTAGCACCTAACCAGGCTGAGGGCAGGAAGCCCGCTGATGTACTGTCCATATGGGTCAGCCTCATGAGCACTGGGAAGGGTGGGCAGGGATCTGGTGGGCAGGAAAAAAATGCCTGGTATTGAAGGGTTGGCTAAGAGGACATGAGACAGTCCCCAGAAGGTGCTGGGCAGTATTGGACACAAATTCAGGCTCTTGGTAGACAATGGTCATTGATCATCATCACTGTTATTACCATTATCATTATCACCATCACTATTATTACTGCTGACATGTTCCTCTTGGGGTGGCTGCCACCCAGCTTGACTGTCTCATATGCCTGTAGTGACGTCCAGCTCCGTCAGCCTCCAGCAGCCCCTTCCCTGTCCCCCTTGCCCCCCATACAGTTCTGTCCAACGGGTCCAGCCAGATAAAAAGCTATAGGGTGAAATGAAGATGTTTCCCTTGTTCCCCAGCATCAATCACAGTGTTTCCTTTCTCCTGTAGGGGACACTGCCCTCCTGAGTCCTGGCCCTCCGAGGGGACGGCTGTGCCCGAGTGCCACTGTGCTGCGGGGACCTGACTCTGCCATGAAAACCATGCCTTGGAACTGGACCTGCCTGCTGTCCCACCTCCTCATGGTGGGCTTGGGTTCCTCCATGCTGCTGCCCCGGCAGCCATCCCCGCTGTCCCAGAAGCGCTCTTTCATCACTTTCCGAGGGGAGCCCACAGAGGGCTTCAATCACCTTGTGGTGGATGAGAGGACAGGACACATTTACTTGGGGGCCATCAACCGGATTTACAAGCTCTCCAGTGACCTGAAGGTCTTGGTAACCCACCAGACAGGGCCAGACGAGGACAACCCCAAGTGTTACCCTCCCCGCATTGTGCAGACCTGTAATGAGCCCCTGACCTCCACCAACAATGTTAACAAGATGCTGCTTATAGATTACAAGGAGAACAGGCTGATTGCCTGCGGGAGCCTGTACCAGGGCATCTGCCAGCTGCTGCGGCTGGAGGACCTCTTCAAGTTGGCAGAGCCATCCCATAAGAAGGAGCATTACCTATCAGGGGTCAATGAGAGTGGCTCGGTCTTCGGCGTCATAGTCTCCTACAGCAACTTGGATGACAAGCTCTTCATAGCCACGGCAGTGGATGGGAAGCCAGAGTACTTTCCCACCATCTCTAGCCGGAAGCTGACCAAGAACTCTGAGGCAGATGGCATGTTCGCCTACGTCTTCCATGATGAGTTTGTGGCCTCGATGATTAAGATCCCCTCAGACACTTTTACTGTCATCCCTGACTTTGATATCTACTACATCTATGGTTTTAGCAGTGGCAACTTTGTCTATTTTTTAACCCTTCAGCCTGAGATGGTGTCTCCCCCAGGCTCCACCACCAAGGAGCAGGTTTACACATCCAAGCTCGTCAGGCTGTGCAAGGAGGATACAGCCTTCAACTCCTACGTGGAGGTGCCCATTGGCTGTGAGCGCAGCGGAGTGGAGTACCGCCTGCTGCAGGCTGCCTACCTGTCCAAGGCTGGGGCCGTGCTGGGCCGGACCCTTGGAGTCCGTCCAGACGATGACCTGCTCTTTACCGTCTTCTCAAAGGGCCAGAAGCGCAAAATGAAATCCCTGGATGAGTCAGCCCTGTGCATCTTCATCCTGAAGCAGATCAACGACCGCATTAAGGAGCGGCTGCAGTCCTGCTACCGGGGGGAGGGCACCTTGGACCTGGCCTGGCTCAAGGTCAAGGACATCCCCTGCAGCAGCGCGGTGAGTCCAGGCAGCTGGCAGGCCAGGGTGGGGGTGGGGTGTAGAGGATGAGGACCTCAGCCTTGCAGCCGGTGTTGGGTGTTGCCTCACCCATCCCTTTTGGTAGATGAGATGAGTATATCCCACCTCTGGGTCTCACTGGACTCAGCATCACCAGCTCAGCGGTGATGACACTAAGAGTCCAGGAGTCAGAGCTGAAGCTAAAAAATAGATTTCCTGTTGGGCAATTTTTTTCTGTTCCATCTTGAATCTCTGGTTACAGGAGGGAGTTCTGGGAGGTCAGAGTTTTGTTAAGCTGGTGTCGTGGTGCACCAGGCATGGCTGGGTGCTAGATTACACTGTGCCATGGTACAAGACATTTACCCATCCCTCTTACCCACTAAACCTGTGAATCATTTTCCTGGGAGCTTAGAATAAACCTCAGTGGGGGTGGGAAAGGAGAGAGTGAGCAGTCGGCCTACATCTGGGATAGAGGTAGAGTTTCAGGACAGGGGTGCTTTCACCCCTATGGTGTCTTTAGGAATGGTAAGTTGAGGTCAGATATGGTACAGTTAAAGTCCAGTGAACATACAGGAAAAGCCCAACTTGCTTAGAAAATGGATAAGAAGGGACAAACCATGTTTATTAAGCACCTTCTGCATACACAGTGGCATAGAGAGCACCTTCTGTATACACAGTAGCATGGAGAGACACATCATAGAGTTATGATGGAGCCGGAGAGCAGCACTGGATGACAGGGGGGCAGCTGGCACAGGGGAGGGTGGAATGAAGGGCAGACAGAAGGCTGGAGCCTTGCTGGGTCAGCACAGGTAACAGAGCCTCCCATCTCTCCCAGCCCATCTCCCTTGTGACCCACCCTAAAAAGCACCTGCCTTTTGTACATTCTTCAGGTGATTGGGAAGGCTCAGGTACCAGCGTCTTCCATGTCACCCCTTTTTTCTTTATTTTTTTTAAATTTCAGATTAATATGAGGGTACAAACATTTAGGTTACAATGTTGGCGTTTGTTAGGTAAAGTCTCTGTTGTAGTTAAGTCCTGCACCTAGTTTTCCTTTTTCTTAAATTGTCCATTTAAAAAAAATTATAAACCTAGCTTGAGAAAATGTATTCTGTAATCTCAGTTTGGGTGAAGAGCAGCCCCCTGGAGCCATTTGTTTGGGGCAGTAACTGGTCCACTCAAGAGAGTCCATGAGGCAGAGTTATGAACTTGGGGACCATGTGCTTCTCCCAAATGAAGGCAACCACTGACAGGCCTGCAGCTGTGCTCTATGTGTGTGCCATGCTCAGAGGTGACACATTTGAATGTGGGTGTTGAGGGGACCCATAGAGCCCCTGGTCTATACCTGCATTTCATATTTGAGCACCTCAAGGCCCAGCCAGGTGAACGAGTTACCAAGGTTGCACATCTTGTAAGTGAGTGGCAGAGCCAGTCCTTGAGGAAACACCCCTGCAGGACACGCACACATGCAGTACTCCCACAGGACCATGCACACACATTCTGCATTCGAGAATGGAAAATGTGTGCCATGTGTGCACTAAACCACAACTCCTCGTGAGATCAGCAGGGTGGCAATCTCTGACACTTCTGTAGAACACTTGCTCCAAACCCTGTCTTTCTGGGTGATGCTTTTGGGAGCAAAACTGGCAGCAGGGATCCGTCTGGCTGCCCGTGGGCAGGTGTCTGTCCTGCCCTTGCTCCTGGCCACAGTACAAAGAGCCAGGTTCACCATGGAAGTCTGCAGAGGTAGCCTTGGAGAGAACAGAGGGAAAACAGCTTTGCAAAGCAGGCCAATGCCAGGACTGGGAGTAATGGAGCCAGATAACAAGCTTTTGATTTTTCTTTGGCTTTAATTAGCCCTTTCAAGTTAGAGGCAAGTTCGGGACTGAGAGTAGAAAGGAGGAGGCCAGAAACTGTGCAGGGCTGGGGCTGTCTCCCCAGCCAGTGTGAAAGAGGCCAGGCTGGCTTTTAATGCACAGTATCAGTTTCCTTTGATTTGGCAGGTCCCCGAGTTCCTTTGCTCTGGCCCTCCTGTTGCAATTCATCTGGACTCGGCTCAGACCACACATGTTTCACCCGCCATCAGCCAGGCCAGGCTCCGGAGCTGCCTCCCGGGCAGCCGCCTGCACCGCTGGCGAACCCAGCCTTCCTGAGCGAAGCTGTGGGTTGGTTTTCTTTGTCCCTTCCTGCCCAGAGGCAGAGGATGCACAAGATGAACTCTGGAGTTCTCTTTCGTCTGAGACTCCCTTGAGGCTGTGAAGTGACCTCTGTTCTGTAGGGTTTCTGCTGCAGGAGAGGGGAGGGTGAGACCCAGGAGGCTGACCCTGAGGACCTGTGTTTAGCAGGGTGGGGGCACCTGTGGGTTATAGTGTAGCTGCAACTCAAAGAGCCTGCAAAGGGGAGTGCCTGGCCACCAGCTGTCACTGTTCTCTCTGTCCTACTGACTCCCTAGGGAGAATGCTCAACCCGTGATGCTCTTGGGCCCTTCTGGCTCCTTCCCAACTCCCATTCCCCTTCCCCTGAACTCAAGCCTGCAGAGCTCTAGGCAGGCAGCAGCGGCATAACCCTGGGCTCCCTTTCTACCTGATGGGGTCCAGCACCTCCTATACTGTCCAGTGAGGGGCTGGGGAGGGGTGGGAGGAGAATCCTTCTGTGGCTTGGCCATCAGTACGTGGGGACCCATGGAACCAGTTGGTAGGCTAGAGCCTGAAGCTCAGGTGGAGGGAGAATAGGGGGCCTTGAGACTGGTGCTGCTGACCGGCAAGCCCCCAGGGAGCTCCGTGGTGTTTGCAGTCTGGGTGAATCATGGAAGCCTGGCTGCCCGTCATCACATGTAAGGGCTGGGTGGGCAGGGGTGGCCTCCCCCTGGGAGGGTGTTGCTGGGGATGCAAATACAAGTTACAAATGCACATTCCTTGAGCTGGTATTGAGTGTGTGTGGGGAGCAGCCAGGTGCTTGTAGGGGACAAGGGAAACTCTGCCTTTCCTTCTGAGCCATTCTTTACCTGTGTCCTGGTTTTCTGCAGCCCAAGCGGAGAGACGTGTCTAAGAACAAAGGGCTACTCTCTGAAAACTGCTTTAAAAAGATGAAGACTCAGGCATAAAGAGAGTTCTAGAGGGCTGTAGCAGGGCCTTAGTTTGTCCTGGGACTTGGGATGAGAGGCCAACCTAAGGCTGATATGCTAAGAAGTGCTCGTGTGAGTACGTGGCGATGTAATTTCCCCATTTCTGTTTTCAGAGCTAGAGTGTCTCTGGTCCTTTTTGAAGGCTGTGGCCATCTGTCTGCAGAGTCCATGACAGACAGTACGGCCTGTAGCTTCTGTCATAGACCAACACTCTGAGCCGGAGGTGGTGAAGGCTTCCCGTCCTTCTCCAGGGAGATGGGGCCTGGGGGTTTGGTGTTCCCAGGCTCAGTGCTGACTAGGCTGGATGGAGAAGGCGGTGGGGAGGAGGGGTATCAACTTCTCAATCTCCCCTCAAGCCTTGACTTCAGAGTGACCTTCCACTAGAAAATGTGTGTCCTCAGGGACAGATACTATTATCTGGGATCAGCACCTCACCCCTGTCAGGCCCCAGTAGCAGGAGCAAAGAGTGGCGGCCCCTGAGCTGTCTGCGAGTGACAGCTGTCTGATAGCTTCCCACACACACTCAATACCAGCTTCAGGGATGTGCATTTGTAAGGAGTCCGTGTGGTACCTGATGGTTTATGAAGGGCCTTGCCACCACTTCCCTTCTCCTGGCATTACCCCAGGGTAACAGAAGGGTAAGTTGTACTTGGGGGAGCAGGAACAGGAAGTCAGGTGCCGCCCTGAAGTCGTGTGGTTTATGGACTAAAACCTACACCATATGCCAATTCTCAGCCTGGCCCCTTTCCCATGGTGTTCCTCAAAGGTGTGGCATCTGGGGTGGACAGTTCATGGTGTGGGGACTGTCTGAGTGTCATAGGGCACTTGTGGTCTTGGGTCCTCGGGCATTAAGTGCCAGTGGGGCTGGCATAAAGCCTCTCTAAGCTCCCATGTGACTCTGGGGTCAATGCTCTAGCCCTGCCCAGCCCCACAAGGGCCTCAGAAGCACAGGGGCTGAGCTTTTTCTTTTTAACCAAAGGGAGCCTCCTTCGTGGGATGGGTGCTATTTCTTTGACTTTCTGTTTCCCCGGGTGTGCCAGTCCTGGGGAGGAGAAAGGGTTGCTTCGCTGGACCCAGGCTGGCCTTGCTGCTGGACCTGGGTGGTCACTCAGGTTTGTCTGGCACCTAAGATCTGGAAACTCCATGACAGGAGCGTCCAGAGTGGCCAGGCACCATCCGGGCTCTGGGCCTGGCTTCTGCCGGTCGTCTAGGGGTGTTTTCTTTTCCCTGTTGGCAGGAAGTGCAGCTTTGGCTAGATGGGCTTGTATCCTGTTATTTACGGTGTTAAGACATGTCTCGCTCTGGCCGCTGGGCTCCTGTCCTCTCAGGCTGGGGACTCTTCCCCTTCCCCACCTTTTCCCTCTTTTCTCACCTCCACTGCATCTGCCACTCATGCTGTGACCTACAAATGGGCATGCTGTGTGCCACACCCACATTTATGCAGTGTGCCATGCTCATATCCACACCATGTGCCATGGCACATCCACACCATCTGCCATGCTCATATCCACGCCATGTGCCATGCTCACATCCACGCCATGTGCCATGCTCGCATCCATGCCATGTGCCATGCTATATCCACTCCATGTGCCATGCTCACATCCACACCATCTGCCATGCTCACATCCACACCATGTGCCACGCTCACATCCACGCCATGTGCCATGCTCACATCCACGCCATGTGCCATGCTCACATCCACACCATCTGCCATGCTCACATCCATTCCATGTGCCATGCTCACATCCATGCCATGTGCCATGCTCACATCCACACCATCTGCCATGCTCACATCCACACCATGTGCCACACTCATATCTACACCATGTGCCACGCTCATATCCACACCATGTGCCACGCTCACATCCACGCCATGTGCCATGCTCATATCCACACCATGTGCCACGCTCACATCCACACCCTGTGTCGTCCTCATATCCACACCATGTTCCATGCTCACATTCATATCAGGTGCCGTGCTTACAACCGCACCAGGTGATATTCCTACATCCACACCGGGTGCCACACTCACATCTGTACAGGCGCATGAATCAAAGATTTTGCACATTGCTCTGAGCACCCACCCCTCGTGGCCCACTGACCTGCACTCCAGATTTCCTGTTTAGTACTGGGTGCCTGCTGTGTCGTGGCCCTGTCCTTATAGGTCATATCTTCCTGTTCTCCCCTCCAGATGTCTCCTGTCCCAGGTGCTCAGGTGAACAGCCCACCACTGCCCTCATGTAAGCCCACAGGGTTTGTACTGACTGTCCTCACTTGCCCAAGTCCCAGTTGAGTGCATGTGGTGTTTTGGGTGAAGGGTGGTGGCTAAGCCCTGGTGATGTGCTGGCTCTGCAAGAGCAGAGAGTTTGAGGTCAGCCTCCTGGGCTGGATGTGTTCTCCCAGGATGGCCTCCTGGCCATTGGGTTAGCAGGGAGAGAGGCGGGACCAGGAATCACACAGAGTTTTTAGCAGAGATAGCTGCCAAGGGAGCTCAGCACAGAGCTTCCTGGGCTAGGTGTGAGGGTGGGGTCCTCCCAGTGCTGGGATACTGACTGCATGTCACAAGCCCCACACAGTGGTGTGCATACCTGGAATGCACTCACGTGAACACACCTGTGACACACTCACATGTGCACTTCTGGAATGCACTTGTGTGCACACCTGGAATGCATTCATGTGTGCACACCTGTAATGCACTCATGTGCACTCCTATAATGTGCTCACATATGCACACCTGGATGAGCTCATGTGAGCACACTGGAACGTGCTCATGTGTGCACACCTATAATGTGCTCAGAAATGCACACCTGGATGAGCTCATATGAGCACACCTGGAACATGCTCACGTGTGCACACGCGTTCTCTCTTCCTGACATCCATCGCCTCCATTGTTGTCTGTCTGCTCTCTGTCCACTTCTCCTTCTCACTCAAGTTCTCTTTGCAGGGTCATCTTGTAGCCTCACTGAATCCCCCTTTCTGTGACTTGTCCCATCTCTCCCCACATCCTCTGCTCAGCCACTGCTTCTGTCTGGCATGCACACCCCAAATGGGAAACCAGGCCTTGTGTCTGGGCAGCACAGAGACCAGCCCTGCACCCAGTCTGGCCCTTCTCTCCTGTCCCTGTTCTCTCACACGGTGGTGTCTTGGCTGGGACATGGGCCTTCAAGCCTGGAACTTTGGGTCTCAGCCAGTCCCGGCTTGTGAGATGTCACCATGGCTGGTAAACGAGTTTTCCTTTTGCTTTGAATTACATGTTCTATCTTCAAGAAGGAGGGGATAGATTAGTATCCCTTTGATACAGCATGTTGAGGCTCATGAAGACAGAAAATGCAGAACATTAATAAATAATGATAGATGCAGGGCACCCGATACTTGCAGAACACCCAGACATTTTCATGGCACCATCCGGAATCTCCTTCTTTGGTTATAATAACCATCAGATGGGACAGAAAGGGACTTAACAGTATTGCTATGATTTCATACTTAGCATTTCTTTTTTATCCACCAATATCTACTGAGAGATCTGTGCCTAACCCAGATGTGATGTTCAATATCTCAAGCCCTGGAACGTGCCCTCTTCACACTCCATTTTATCCGCAGCTGTTCTGAATTCTAAGTGAACACATTTCAAGGAGAGGGTACATTTTGAGCTAGGCCCTCCCCTGCTGTTACCTTCAGGTGTCCCTTGGTTTTTTCAGGGCAGAAGGGAATAACCACACATCGGCACACTGCGCTGGCTTCTTTTCATCCCAAAGTTAGTGGAGAGAGGGAAAAGGAGGCCACTGAGAGAGCACGTCTCCTCCATTCTCTCAATTTACATTTTTTTCCCCTAGTGGGTGGAGCCCCTTTGCCATCCATGGACATGAAACGAGATCAGTGGGAGAGAAGAAAGCCCACATCTTTGCCCGGTCTCGGTGTCATTACTGTGTCTCTGTCAGTGTTCCAAAATATAATGGGATTTGTTCAGCTGATTTATCCCGCGTGCAGGCAACATTACCCAGACTCACACGGGCCTGAGCAGTGAGAGAGGAAGACAGGCGGCAACAAGAGTGGGGCTAATAAAATTTGTTCCCACTAACAAGGGAATGACCTACCCTATAATTCAGCCTGGTGAGCGGGGCCACCGCTTCCCAGCGCCCGCCAGCAAACACAAACTTAATCATCGCGGTGCTCCTCGTTTCAAATGCAGTTGCGGTAGCGGCTGAGGTTGTCTGCTGTAGACTCTTGGGCACTTGGGATTGATGGGCTGGCGGCTTCGATTTGCCTGCCCCTGATGGGTAGTCCCCGGGCTTCTCTGGAGTGAAGGTACCAAAGGAGAGAGGCCGCGTCCCAGTGGGTTTTGGTTGGTACCATTCACAATGCTGAGCGGCTTCCCTGGGATGTCCTTCCCAGTCCAGTTTTGGCTCCTGGACTAGTCCCTGGTGTGGTTGCTGTCTGCAGAGCCCTGAGTCTTTCGCTAGGCCCATTTTGGACTGTCCCTGGGTTATTGGACAGGACCTGGGTTATACCATGGTCCTGTCTACTTGTCAGAGGCAGGAGCACAGCAGCTCAGCTAATGAGGAGATGGTTGCAGGTTCAACTCCCGGGTCCCAAGTGGGAGCTGCTCTTTGACGTCTGTGCCCTACCACCCTGCAGGAGGGCGCGTGGCTAATGCTCACTGTCAGTTACAGCCTGGACTGAAGGAAGTGTGCTTGGCTCCATGCCCCTCTCCTGGGAAAATAGCATGATTTAGTGGCATTAGTTCCTTGTTAGAGGATAGCTTGTCATCGTGATGAGGAGAGGCTACTTAGATACCTGGTGGGATTGGGCTACAGACTGTCCCAAAGCACACACTTCAAAATGTGTACCGAAAGATGCGTTGCTTTTACCAAAACACTTTCTTTGTTTTATAGGTAGTTAGGTCTATTATTTCAATGAGCATTTGTATCAGAAGCCACCACCCCCCCCCACACGCACACACAGATCTCCTAAAACACAATGACCTTCTATCTTGCTTTTTGGTTCACTTCCTCCTTTTAGAGATGCCTTTGGTGAATCTCTTTGTTCTTGGGAAACTTGGTTGGATGGTGGCCCCCCACTCTCCCCAGGGGATACACTCTAAGACTGCCAGGGGGTGCCTGACCATGAATAGGACTGAACTCTATGCACACTATGTTTTTTCTTATGCATGCATAGCTGTGATAAAGTGTATATAAATTAGGCACAGTAAGAGACTAACAACAATGAATAAATAAAAATATTCTTCTTCTGATAAAATAGAAGAATATGACAGTACATCGTAATAAAAGTTCTGTGCACAGGCTCGCTCACTTCCCAAATATCAAAGCCTACTATACCCATCTATTTTCAGACTGTGGTTGACTTGAAACCGTGGTAACTGAAGCCACAGAATGCAAAACAGAGGATGGGGAAACCACTACTGTGATTTGCTGGGCTGTTTTTCCAACCCTGAGACACTTCTCACTAAGCCCCTTCAACAAGATATGTATCTAACCAGGTTACTGTGGCTGTGGCTTGCAGGCTGCCCCGCTCTTTCTCTGTACACGTTTGTGTTTTCTACCATCTCATTGAAAAAGACACAATAAAGAATCTTTCCCCAGATGATGCATTAGGAACTAAGTGGATGGGGTCTCATTCCCGCATGGCAATTCTGCTGCCTATGCTCACAGCTAGGGTGCTGGGGTCAGCTTCCCCCTGCTACTTTCCTGGCTTGCTTTCAAGAGAGTTCAACTTCTGAGTGTCAGCATGGGCCATGGGCAGACCTGCAGGGGTAGGTTAGAAATTATAAAAGAGAAAGGAAAGTTTCTACAGAAAAGTAAAGCCATCAGAGGATTAAACAGTCTGTGTTTTGATTTCTTTGTGATAGAAATGATCACTTAAGCACATGGAAATATCTTCTAGAATAATAGACTTTGTTATGAACTAACTCTAAGCCTACTGGAGCAGCCAGAGTGTTTCTCACTCCCTCCCCCTCTACTTACCTCTATCCCTGAAGAGGTGGGAGATGCACAGGCATCTCGAGGGCAGATGCATTTTGTGCATCAGACCCTTGTGTATTTATGAACACCTTAGGGGTCCTCAGTCACATGTGAGATATGGTTCCCAATAAGTAGGTGATCATTATCTCCCTATACTGCAAAGCTTTACAACTGGGGTCTGTATTTAGACATGAGCTATTACAGCTTATCTGATCAATATCTCCTGTTAAAAAGAAATCCCACACGCATAATTCACCGATTCTCTATTTCCAGCAGAGGTCTGCTATGGCCAACTCCTGGGGTGTGTGTGTGTGTGTGTGCGCATGTGTGAGTTCACACAAGTGTAATTAATGGGAAGAAATTGAGGCTGCTGAACATGAAGAATCTAAAGACTTTTCTTTTCCACATGAGCAGGAAGTTCATGAGTTTTCTTCCCCTTTCCCTTCTAACTTGTATTTCTTTTCAAAATTTGAGTTCTCATGTTCCTGTGGGACTAATTGGCCCAAGAAAGGAGGAGGAAGCCCAGTTGTAATGATGCCTGCAGGCCTCCTTGGGAGGGTACAGTTGGTTGTTTGCAGGTTTCTAGAGAGCGCGGAAGGGCAGGTGCTCCCTTTGAATGGTCGAACCAGAAGTGGGGGTATAAGCTCTTTCCCTAAGCAAGCTCCTGCTGGGGTCACCCTCAAGTAGCCCCAGAAGAAGCCCCTAATTAAGATCAGTATTCTTCCTCTGGACTGGGAATTTGGGGTCTTGGTACCTGTTTTCCCAGCAACCTGGTAACTAGGGCAGGTACTTTACTACCTGGGCTTTAATATCCTCTTTTTCAAAATGGAGCTGTCAGCTGTTGGTGGGACTGCAAACTAATACATCCCTTTGGGAAAGGAGTATGGAGAATCCTCAAAGAGCGCAAAGTAGACCTCCCATTGACTCTGCAATGGCATTACTAGGTATCTACCCAGAAGGAAAAAAAAATCATTTTGCTATCAGGACATTTGTGCTAGAATGTTTATCATTCTATTATTTATCAATTTACAATCACCAAGAGGTGGAATCTACCCAAGTGCCCATAGATCTATGAATGGATTAACAAACTTTTGTATATGTAAACCATGAAACACTATTTAGCGTAAAAATGGAGACTTTGCATCTTTTGTATTTACCTGAATGGATTTGGAGATCATTCCCCTAAGTAAAGTTTCTCAAAAATGGAAAAGCAAGTATCCATGTACTCAGAGCTATGTTGAAACTTGTAGATTAACAACTACAGGCCCACCTGAGAGGAAAACACAATTAAATTCAAGAAAGGAGCTGAGGCGGGGGTTAGGGGGGTGGTGTTGGTACGTTCCCACCAATGGGTACAATGTAGTGGTATATGGGACATTTCCTGGGTGAAGGGCTCAACTACAACTCAGACTTCACCTTAGAAATGCAAACAATGTAACTTAATCATAGGCACCCTCATATTAACCTGAAATTAATAAAATAAAATAAAATGGGGCTGTCTGATTTTATGATGGTGAGTTATTTCACTCACCTGAAATACGAGTGAGAAAGAGGGCAGCACACTCTTCCGTAACACAGAGAACTTGGTCTTGAGCCCGAATCGCTCCTCTCCCTCTAAGGCTTGCCTGCTTGGAGAGCAGTTGGTGACCCTCCTGCCACTTCATCAGGTTTATAACCGCAGCAGGATTTGTGTGGCCTTGTCTAGTCATGGCCTGGATCTGTCCCGCCTGCTGGGAAAGGGGCAGTTCTTTGGGATGGCAACTGAGACGTTTTCATTTTTATATTCCTGGGGCCTCACCTGGTGCTTGGTGCTCTGTAGGTCTTATGCAAATTAATAAGTAAGGAAAAGTTAATAGCATTGTCTTCATTTAGAGCCTCAGTTTCCCCTGCTGAGAGAAGGGGTTCCAGTAGCCTAAGAATTCAAAAGTGTGATGGAAAGGTTTCCATATAATGGCCTGAGTGACCCCACAGGTGAGCCTGGGCAAATCTCTCATGTCTTTTTACCCCATATCATGGACAGAAGGGTGATTTCCCATCTTTGGAGAAACATGAGGCTTGGTGGTACTTTTCCATTTAGGAAGGGCGGGAGAGCTGGTTTTCTCCCAGATGTGAGGGCTCCTCTCCTTGCTGGACCACAAGAGTTTCCTGCAGACGTAACCTTGCCTTCTAGTCTGGGGCCCAGAGCAGCTGGGCAGGTGCATCCAGGGTTACAGGAGTTGGCAGCATCTGCCCATCCCTGGCTCACCTGGTCTGCCTCTTTTGGATCAGTTTGGGATGTTTGTAAACAGTGGATGCCTGGGGTAAGAGGGCAGGCTGAGGCTGTGGAAGAGGCTGCGTCCCAGAGTTAAGCTAATTGGCCCACCAGGGGCTGGACCTTCCGGCCTTTACCTCATTAGCACCGTGCTTGGGCCACTGAGCTCTGGCTTAGTTCTGACCTTTCCATAATAAGGACTCGATGTGGGGTGTCTGCAAAGGTGGGGCAACTGAGGGCTGGGCCCGAAACAGCTTTGCCTGGCAGGGGAGGTGCGATGTCAGGAATCAGTCCAGGGATGGGGTTAAGCTGGGGTCGGGGGTGATTTCAGGTCAGACAGCTCCCACCCACCTCACCACCTGCGACCTTCAAGACAGATGGGTGTCCGTGTCAGGGTGATTGTTGGGGACTTAAAAGTATGTCCTCAGGGTCTGGGGTTGGGAATGATGCTGAGGGGTTCTAGCAGTGCTTCCCCCACTATCTCCCAGGTGTGCTCCCTCCTCTAGGCCTTCTCAGGGAGTCTCCACAGAGACCACCTGACACTTCTGGGGGCTGTGGGTGGGTGCTTTGTCTCTCTGGCCGGGACCCTGGGGAGATTGCGGAGTAAGGATGCTGGCAACATTTAAAATCCCCTTTCTGTGGAGATGATAGAGCTTTTTAGAGTGCCAGTCTTTCTGCAGAGTGGGAGCAATTTCCCTGTAATTGGTAAAGTAACCGTAACTGCTCTGTCATTTGTATGTAGCGACACGTAATTGCACAGTAACCTTTGCCGCTGTGCACAAGGGAAGCGCGGTAAGCAATTAGATTGTAATTCAGAGTGTCAGCACCAGCTCACCAGGCCACCTCCACCACCACTGGCAGGGCCTCTCTGCAGCCAGGTCCAGTTCAGGGTCCTACTCTAGAGTAGGGTGCTTGTTACTTGCCATACTCTGTAGCACCTTCAGCTAGGAAGGGACATCCATGGAGATCTAGGCCAGTGCTTCTCAAACCTTAGCAAGAGTGAGTCTGAATCAGCTGGCGGGGTATTAAGAGCCCCCTCCCCAGACTCTTTGATCCAGTAGCTCTGGGTTGGGGCTCCAGAATTTGCATTTCTAAGGAATAGTGCTGGATCTTCTGGTTCGGAGGCCATTCCTCTGCTCCTCCGTTCCACCTTCTTGGCCAAGTAAATCTCTCTAATTCTGAAAGACCTTCAGGAAGTATTACCACTGCTGTTTCATCTTGAAAATGTTAGATCTTTTAATCTTGATAACATTTCTGAAGTAGATTCCATGAGTTTCCTCAAAGATGCTGAGACTCACCAAGGTTGTCTGAATTGTCTAATGATGACAAATAACAGTAAAAGCCCACACACCCATAGCACTTACTAAGTGCCAGGCATTGTTTCATGTGTATTAAGCCATTTAGTCCTTATTACAGCATATAGTCTAGGTACTGTTGTTATAACCCCCACCCTAGACACGACAGACTGGGCACAGTGTTAAATGGCAGAGCTGGGATTCACACCTAGGCACTCTGGCTCTACCTCAAATACTGTTAGCCACTTTGAAACCCCAGGCTTTTATTTAGTCATCCATCCATCCATCCATCCATCACATGTACCAGGTGGCCATAAAGTCCATGTGCACTTTTAAATTGCACTCTATTTTAAATTGCATGTGAACTTTATGCACTCTGTATATTAATATACTATGAGCCAGGTGCTAAGATGCAAGGTTTCTGTCCTGCAGTCCCTGTCCTCAGAGTCTCTCAAGTGCAGTGGCACACCCATCTTAATTTACACCCTGTGGAGTCTATGCGGATGTTAGAGGCAATGGTGAGAGCACAGAGTATCTTCCTGATAGGGACCCAGAGGGCACAGTCCTGTCCAGGCTTCTATGTCTGATGATAGGAATGCCCACATGGGCCCCACATAGTATGAGGTCTGACAATTAAGTGTGTGAACATATCGTAGGAAAAAATACTACATACCTCATTGTTGAATATCACTATGGTGACCTTCAAAGTACTCTACTTGGGAAGCTGTGCACTGATACCAGTGTCTAGTCCATCCTTCAAAGCAATTTTGAAAGTCTTTTTCTGAAATATCCATCAGAACTGTCATCGTATTACCCGTGCTGTCTTGAATGTCATCAAAATGTCTTCCTTTCAACATTTCATTTATCTTTGGGTAAATAAAAAGTCATTGGGGGTCAGATCAGGAGAGTAGGGAGGGTGTTCCAAGGCATTTATTTGTTTACTGGCTGAAAACCCCTCACAGACAGTGTTGTGCGAGCTGGTGCATTGTCGTGATACAAGAGCCGTGACTTGTTGGCCAAAATCTTCGATTTTCAATTCAGATTTTCTTAACTGTTTTTCTATTAATGTTTACTTTGTCTGCTATGCTTTTCACAGTCAGCGGATGATTTTGGTGCACAATTTGGTGAATTTTTGCAATGTTTTCATCAGTTCTGCTCATTACTGGCTGGTCTACCCTCTCTTTATCAATGACATTTTTTCTCCCATCAGAAAGACATTCAGTCCTTTTGTACACTGCCATTTTCTTCATGGCATTATTCCCATAAACTTGGACTAACATGTCCCTAATTTCTCTTCCACTCTTGCCAAAAAATTTAACAAGAAATTTACGAACGTTTATTCATTGTTCTAATTCATGCTCTGACATTCTTGCAATGCACACAGAAACATGCAACAACAATGAAGGCTGCTCAGCAGCACACCCCCACACATGGACTGAACACAGCTAGGAGCACTGATACACCAAGGGTAAGAAACCTTACTGATCTGTTGGTACAGTGCTGCTAATGTAAGCACACGGTGGCAAGTTAGGGAACTTAATTATCAGACTCAGAGGTTCCCATGCAGTGGAGCATTCTTCCCTTCCCTTGTAAGAATGGAGTTGCTCTCTAATAAATAAGCATCATAATGGTGGTCATAACTCACTCTTGGGTATTGGTAGAGTGACGGGAGGCCAGCCCTGGGCCTCGGGCATGGCTGGCTCCTTATTACAGCTCAGTCTGGTCCTGGATCCTCTGGCTGTGGCTCTAATCTCACAGTTAATGGGGCCCTGGGGGATGCTGCAGCTAGGGCCAGACCTCCCCCACTGCCCAGGGTGTTCAGGAATCCACATGACTCTCACCTGTCGAAGATTTTGCCAATTAGTCTTCCCTTCCAGGGCCTAGGCTTCCTTGGCATCTGCATCTGGTACCTCCACCTCCCAGGTCTGTGGGCTCTGGGGATCCTCCCTCCTCCTGCTTTGGGGGCCGCGATGACCCTATGGTGCAGCTGAGAGCCAGCAATGCACCCCCAGCTTGAATGCCGTCCTCTGGTCAGCAGGTAGGCTGGGGCCACTCCTGCAGCTCTGCTAGCCCTCTCTGGGCAGGATTTCCCTTTTAAAAATCCACATGAATGATCTTACATTGCTGAAGGGCTTCCCGGTTCTCCTCACTCCATTTACCTTACCTACTCCACAGCCCAGGGAAGTCAAGCTCAGAAAACAGCAGGGGTGAGTTGTACAGCTGGACACAACAGAGCTGTCACCTGGACCCAGATCCTGTGACTTCTTCCTGACTGCTGCAGTGATAAGAATCTGTCCTTCAGCTTTGAGGAGACAAAGAATAAGGCCACCTCATGTCATGGCTGGGGGACCTCAGTGTCCTTACAGACCTGCACTGTGCTTGAGCAAGGGCCTCAATCTTACCTTCATCACCTAGGGCCCGTTTAGAGGGCGAAACAGAGCCACTGGGAGACTCATGGAGAAAGCTGTCCTTGTTCCGGCTCTCACCTGGGCCTCTTGAGTGAGATGCCACAGAGGAAGGGACTCACAGGTCACTGACTTTCTGGTAATTTAATGATGTGGATGACCAAATGCCTACTATCTTTTCATAGATGGCAGGTGATTTGCCAGTTCTGGGGGGTGAGTGGCCTGAAAATTCCCTGGGTTAATGAGGCACGTGTTGGTGGCAGTGGGGGCAGGGCTTGGAAACCTGAACTGCCTCACTCCTTGCCTCTGTGCAGTGTGAACAATCTTTCAGCCTCATTGACCTGGAAAATGGCCATAATGGGTAAAATATGAAGTTTGCTGCTGGCCGAGATCCTGGCACCGCAATTTAGGACCAAGAATGTCAGGGCTGCCTACTCCTGGTGAGCCAGAGGCAGGAATGGTCAGAGGCTGGGAGGATTCCCGGCACCCCTGCCCTGGAAGGCTGGGTGGGAAGCTGCAGTTATATCCTGTAGGAAAAGGGTACCACCTTCCCTCTGCCCAGACTTTTTCTCCTTACCTTCTGTGCCTCCTTTTCCCTTTCCACCATCTGTCTCCTGTTCCACATTTTAGGGAAGAATGATAAAGATCAGACTCTATCTTGGAATCTCCCTCCTAAATTTGACTCCTTATGAGAGGGAAGGAAAGAGTGTCTGGTCTGGGCTGTGGAAGCAGACTATGTGAAAGGGGCCCAAGGCTGTCAGGGTGTGCAGTGGACATCCACTCTGCATGTGGCCTGCTGGGGCTGGCTCCCACTCTCCCTGCTCCTCCTGGCTGCTGCCACCCCGGTGGGAGGGAGGGAAGATGCTGGGCGCATGGTTTTCCAGGATGGAAAGTACTTGCCTGGCCATACCCCTCTGGGAGGAACCCCCTAAAGCCCCAGACAGCCCAGTGTTGGCAAATTTCATGCAGTCCTGATGGCCAGAGCCTGCCCAGTGCTCTCCAGATGCCTGTGCTTTTGGCTGGATTGAGGCCTTTAAAAAAGTGACACCTTATATTTTATTTCAGCCCTTTTTTCTGAAAGGTCCAGTGACGTTTACAGGCATGAGCACTATAGGTTTTATGGTAGCTCATCAAAAAACAGGGACCGTTTCCTTCGTCTTTATAGAGTGGAAAATGGAAGTGTGGGAAAGGAGTAACTCTTCTGAGGCCACATGGTTCTTCCAAGAAACAGTGAAAAATCCCGTGTAAGTTCCTGGCACCTCAGGGAGGTCGGTGCCAAACCAAAGCTGCTTGTGGGGAGGTTCAAGGGCTTCCTACTGGCCTCTGGCCACTGTCAGGTCGTCACCATTCCCTGGAACCTGGCTGAGACCCTGTTACGTGAGGAATCTGGAGGCCCAGTATAAAAAAGGGAGAGATTTGTTCAGAAGTACAGTGGGGAAAACTGGCCCCAAGGCTTTCCTGTTGGTTCCTGAAGCCTGAAACTACTTCCCTGACTCAGGAGCAAGAGTTGGGTCAGTGTATCTGCAGGATATCTAGGGAATGTTCTCTCTAAGGAATACTAGTAGTGTTCCTGATAGTGTTCCTATCAAAAGTGGCTTACAGAATAATACGTTTGGAAATGCTGAGATAAAGTTACATGTATTTCTTCCGAAAAAGACTTTGTAGCCTTCTTATAGAACTAATCATTATGACTCTGGTCAAGGATCTTGATCCTCTGGTCAAGGATCTGGTACTGTTTCCCAGAACCTTGTCTGAGGAGCCCTTTTTGTGTAGCGTATCTTGTGTAGAGCTGGGGTTCCACATGTGACACTGTGGGAAAGGCCAGTGTGGGCATGACAAAGCCAGGGCTCCCCATCTTTGCTGTGTTCTAAAAAAATAGGGAGTCTGAGATGGGAGCTAGTGAAGCACCCCTCTGGCCCACTGAGTGCAGTCCTGAACCCGCCATTCCTCCTTTCCCACAGATCATGTGTGCCCACCTTTCTTGACATGATAGTGTTACTCATGTGTCAATGCTTCTGGGTCCCTATTCTACACTTTTGAGTCTTCACCTGTGTGTCTGCATGATGTGTATAGATATGGAGACCACATCCCTCTCATGCCTGAGCAGCACTGTCTAGAGCCCCACCCTGGGCTAGCCCCGGACTTTTCCATGGTGGCAATGATGGGCCATCACTGCCACCAAGATGGTGCCTGCAGGGCTTGGGGAAGGGGTGGGGAGCCACAGCGCATGTGGAAAGAGACTAGGGGATTTGTGTTTTGGCCACAGTCCTGTGGCCACCTGTTCAGCTGACTAATCACAGGTCGCCTAGTTTCCCTGGACCTCAATAAGGAGGGATTGGTACCAGATGGTCCCTCTCTGTGGATTCTTCTAGTTCTATGGTTTGTGGACTTAATACTTCTGCCAATTCCCCTGACACTCCCCTATAATTTTTCCCTTTTACTTTTCAGCTCTTAACCATTGATGATAACTTCTGTGGCCTGGACATGAATGCCCCCCTGGGAGTGTCCGACATGGTGCGTGGGATTCCCGTCTTCACGGAAGACAGGGACCGCATGACTTCTGTCATCGCCTATGTCTACAAGAACCACTCTCTGGCCTTCGTGGGCACCAAAAGCGGCAAGCTGAAGAAGGTAGGAAGGAGTGCAGTCCTTCTGGTCATTGTGAAGGCAGTCTCTCCCCACTGGGACAGATACTATTGCATGTCTTTTTTTTCTACTGTGGGCCCGTCGGGCCTCTGTGATCCAGATTTGAGCTAAGGAGATTTGTGGCTATTGAGGTTGTGATCGTTCACCTTGTTCTTTCTCTGCCTCCATGCTGAAGTTTTGAGTGAGTGTGAGGATTCACCTCCTCCCTAGAGCTGGTGTGCATGTGAAAAGCATCTGTCCAGGCCTAGTAGGTTGTTCTAAATGGCTGACATACTCTGGTCAACTTGGGCTTGACAAGGGCTTTGTTAGGTCCAGGTGACTGGGCAAGGAGGCAGGTGAAATATTCCTCTTGCCCCAGTCTGTCTGGCTGCTGCCTTATTTGGAATCCATTTAGGGAACAGATAGAGGAAGTGGAGGCCTATTAGAATCGCGAATGGGGCTCACAGCCAAGCAGTGGGTGAGGAATTCATGGTGTGATAGGAGCATGGAAACTGCTTATGATGTGGCAGAGTGCTCTGCTTTGGGGACTGGGCCTTTCCTCCTCATCCTCCAGATGTTGCTGGCTTTGGGGCCACTTAGTGATCCTGGCTCTCTGTTGGAATATCCAGGAATGTTCTATTCTTAGACTTCTTATCTCCATGAGTTGGAGCTGACCCTAGAGCGTGCCCTCCTGGATTGATTTAAAAGCTTTCTGAGACTGTAGGTAAGAGGCCCTGACTTCTGCCACCAACCATCGCACGGCAGCCTGCCACACAGAGGCTGTATTTCCTTTCTAGGAAATACGATGGTTCCACGTTGAGCTTGGGCTGGCCTTGTGTAGGCTTCTCTTGGAGCCCCTGGACATTGTGTGGATGCAGCCTGCGTCTGGAGCCACTGCCAGGCTGAGACTGGGCCCTGATCCTCCTTTCATCTTTGCTGTGTTTCTGGGTGTTAGCTCTGGCTGGTCAGGAGGAGATGTCTGTGCATATTTAGTGTACTGCGCCTGCTTTGTCCCCCTCCTGTGTACAGCCAGCAGCCATTCCTGTGAGTTGACGTCCCTGTGGAGCAGGTTGTGGGTCTGGAGTGTGAGGGTGTGGGAGGTGACAGGGGAGGGGCACAGCATGTGTGAGCAGGGGAGGTCTGTGCAGAGCAATGGCAGGGGTCATATCCAGGACTAGAAAGCAGGAGCACTGGCGGGTCGCTGTGCTACTCTGCAAAGACCAGGCATGCAGTCTGCCATGCATCTAGTCCTGCCCAGGAAGAACCAACCAACAAATTTATGGGTTCTGCCTCCAGTGTCACAACTAGAAAACAATTTAGCCATCCTCTGCATATCTGTAAGAATCGTATTTCATAGTTTCCTGCCTATCTGGGAAGAATATAGTGGATGCAGCTGAGCCTTTCCTTGCTGCCGTGGCCTCTTGGTTGTGGTTTCTGCTCACATATCAAACTGAGTTTCCTGGACTCCCGGAGAAGACTCTGCGCCGTGTGGGTGTGTCTTCTTTCCCGCACAGGTGCTGCATAGGATCTTTGCAGCCTTCCTGGTTCTTCCTGTCACTCAGTCCCACTGAGGAGAGAGGTGCATGCACTCGGGCAGGGACCTTGTGGACATTTTTGTTGGCTCCCCAGACTGCACAGTTCTTCACAAGGATTCAGTGAGTTCGCTTTGCTGGAAAAGTGAGTTCTGAATACTAGAGGCATGACCATGTACAAGTCACACCACATGATGTCTGTGACCTGCTTTGCTCTCTCCAATGGGTGAGTGAGCCCTACGAGGGTAAATAAGCAAGGCAGTTTGGGGGCATGCTAACTCCTTTCTCCAGCAAGCCTGACCTCAATGCCATGGAGAAGTGACCTCCTGCCTCACCCTGAAAGGTTCCCACCCATTGAGTTTCCTGCCAGCTGCTGGAGGATCCTTCACCTGTTGGCAAAACGGAGTGGACCCTGGAGGAGTTTTCTTGTTATTGTCTGAGCTGGTTGGACAGTGAGTGATGTCAGGAAAATGAACACTGAGAGTTCAGAGCATGTAACAGGTCAGTTATTTGCTCTTAGAAAATAAAGAAGACACGTTTTCTGGCCACAGCTGCATCGTAATCCAAGGCAGTCAACTTGCAGATGTGTGCTGTTGGTCTGAGGGTGGGTTGAAGTAGATAGTGGTTAGTACCCTCTTGCCTGTGAAAGACTGTGCCCAGGGGGCCAGTGGGGATGAGGAGGTCCAGCAGCCTGGGCACACAGTGCATTCAGACAACCCTTCTGGGCAGGCCCAGGAGCAGAGTCCAGCAGCCAGCTGGGCAG
Organism: Galagoides demidoff; assembly: GCA_963574575.1. Classification (NCBI taxonomy): domain Eukaryota; kingdom Metazoa; phylum Chordata; class Mammalia; order Primates; family Galagidae; genus Galagoides; species Galagoides demidoff. The sequence goes on along the minus strand of CAUYQV010100326.1, from coordinate 35,763 downwards.
CAGTGACAGGCCACACCCGAACTGGAGCTTGGGCCTTCATTAAACTACTCGTTGGTATTTCCCACCTTTGCCTCTAGTGGGTTTATATGAGAACAATTCTGTTCCAGCCATTTGGGATGTGTGTCTAATTTCCAGAGAGGTGGTGGGGCCAGCAAGGCATAAACATTTGAAAGGTAAGGGTGGAGGGGCCCTGAGGGAGGAATGAGTCCCAGTCCTCCAGGGGAAAGCCAGGCCACAGGGCAACCAAACTTTCTGCTCCCTGGGCTCACAGTGGCAGTTTTTTAATTGTTCTGCTTGAGTTCATCTCCGGCTTTTGCAGGCTCAGTACAGGCAGCCTAGGGGGACAGTCTGAGTTGGGAAAGGAAGGCTGGGCCGCCCAGTCTGTTGTTTGAAATAATAAAAAGCAAAAGCAGCTGGTTTATTTATTTTTCCTAGACAATAGCATTCCTGAGCGCCCCTTGCTCACTGAACACCACGCCCCTTTCCTTGCAATAACTCTGAGTTGCTGTTCCCAGAGGTTATCAGGACCACAGTCACCCTTTGGGCAGAAGCCCAGCCACAGCAAGCTGTGGGGCTGCAGGAGGGTGGGAGGATTGTGCTGGAAGTTTTGTGAGCGCCTGAGACCAGGGTGTGAGAATAATGGAAATCATACTGTAGCCGTAATTACAGAGTTGCCTTCTCTGAGCCCTGTAATAATCTCCTGTGTGTATCGAGGACCTTTCAGAGTTCTTTGCAATATGACAAGAGACTTGAAGTGGGGGTGAAAGTGGTTGGGTGGGAGGGGGCTTGGCGGTTTGCTGAGAGTAGGGGGGTTTGCTGTGGGTTTCAGGGGCCCAGAGCTAGACTGAGCTATCTGTAGGCAGCCCCAAAATTACTGACTTTTCATTTTGTTTGAAAGGTGTGGGTGCCAATCATTTGCAACCTTGCCTTTGATGACCATAATTTCACTCCTTTAGTGCACACATCACATGAGGCAGGGGGAAAGGAGGTGATGAAAGTACCAATTTGGATGTCTTTTATGTTTTCTGATGTGTGTGTGTTATGGGTGGTACATAGCAAGTGTTAAAACCATGTGTGGTTATGGCATGTGGTGTAGAAATCCTACAGACATCAGGAGGTGTCTAGAAACTTAGAAGTAACCCATGGGCTGTTAACATTTTAACTATAGGTAATGATCTTAAGGCAAATACCATCATCGTGCCTTGCTTTAGGGTCAAGCAAACCTAAAACCTTTGACCCACGTTGGGGTCACGAGGTCAGTGTTGTCTCAGAAGGACATCATTTCTTTGCTTAAATATTTCTGCTGGAATCCTTTTCCTCTATCTCTGTCTTTCCCTGCCTCTTGCTTTCTTTTTATTAAGTGATCATTTTTATGGCTGCTTTTCAGTAGTGAATTACTGTTGGGCGTTAGTGGGAGAGACTGGTATTTACTGTAAACAAAAACATAGTAAACTTCTGCTTGGGGTGTGATTGCTTCTTTCCTTCTGTGAGGTTCTGTGAGTGCATCTTTCCTGGGCTAAACCTTTTGCACATCAGGGGCAGAGCACCCTTGGAGATGTTGGTTAAGCTGAACCCTGGCGGCTATCAGCCTGTTGCAGGGCCTGAGCTCAGGTGTGCGTGCACATGCCAATGCGCTTCAGCCTCTCTGGGTAGGAACTGGGCACACGTCTGTGCGGAAAGTCAATAGGAGTAGATAACACAAAAACCCTTCTTATTGGGAATTGTTGTGCAGATTAATTTAATCTTCCTGACTTTTTTTTCTTGAGTGTGTTTTAAAATTAATTTGCTTGTGTTCCCTAGACCCTCCACATGGGTCCACAAGGGGTAGAGGGAGACTACCTGGGTTTGAGTGCTGTTCTGAACATCGCTTCTCAGGAGATAATGCTGCGTGTGTGTGTGCATGTGCACGCATGTGTGCAATACTGGAACGGCAAAGCAGTATCAGATCAGAGAGTCCAGCTCCTGCTTCGCTGTTTCCTAAATGTATCTAGGAATTCGTTTTAACATTCCTTTGGAAATTCAAATCCACTGTAACTAAAAATAAATTCATGCCATGTGAAGCTATCCTGATAGGGTGGAAATGTCAGGAAATCAGAGAGACAGCAGTGTTGGGACTGCACACCGCCGAGGCACCTGTGATGAGGTGGAGGGAGAGGACCTGGGGCAGGGCTGCAGCAGGTAGCTCCGCTCTGCCACATAAGCAGAAAGGAAAAGAAACGTGGCAGAATCCGTGCCGACTAATTTCCATGAAGGGAAAAAGACCGTCAGAGGATTTTTGTCTGTTTTCTCTGTATTGTTTCTGTATTTTCCACCTCTGGTTTTGCAAATATTAAGTCTGCCTGGATCTCAGCCTTCGAGTTTCATGAAGGAGAGGCTGAGACTGAAGGTGTTCCAGGAGAAGAGTCTGCAGACCAGTGGTGCCACCTCCTGCCCAACGTCACATCTGACCAGGGACAGAGATGTGGTCTGTCATTAATCCTTGCTACCTCAGGCCACTTTTGCCTGATGCCAACCCATCCATTTCTCATGGGCCATTCTCCTTCCCTTCAATCTCTTCTGCTGTGTTTAAGTTTTTCTCCATGTTGTGCCCAGTAGATCTGGAGAGGAACTCAGCTGGTCGATGTCCTCTGAGCATATTTTATATTCTGGAGCACTATTAAGCCCTGGCTCAACCATCCTTTTAATAGAAGTGCATCCTGCTGACCTTATTTTCTTAACCCTTCCAATTTCTCACTACTCTGCCCTTGGGCCTGCCTGCATGTCCCCAGAGGGATCTCAAGTGGTCACTCAGAGCTGCCCTGCACAAACATAGGGCCGTGTTCTCACCAGGAACACTGAAAGCTGAGCACTGGTGCCTCCTCCTCCCAAAACACGCATTGAGCTCCCAGTAAATGGTACCTCGGGAACACTCATCATCCTATTTTCCAAATGATCATTGCTCGTGCACATGATATTAAAGGGATTGTTTTAAATGAGCTTTGCCAATTCAAGATTTATTGATACATGTGCCACTTTTTAGAATCATATGTGTGTGTATATATATTATATATACACATTTGTGTAGAGAGAGCCTGATCATAAATTAAAATGCAAAGACATTAAAATTGAAGAAAGTGCTACAGAAACCCCCCAAATCATAGAGCACATTCAGTCAGCTGATACACAAATGTCAGACACACTGAAGGAATTTATCCAGTGACACATGCAATTGAAGTAAAATATTGTGCTTTACAAGAATATATCATTAAAATGAAAACTAGCAGCGTATCAGGAGTCTGGCCATGTAACCAAGACAACAAAGATGGGAGAGGATGAAAGACATGATGTACAGAGATGAGGGCAGAGGCAGAGGCAAGACGAGGACATGGCCCTAGTGTCCACGGTACCCTCACTGCGGGGCACGCACCTGCCCGACTCTGTGTGGGAGAGGAGTAGCATCTTGATGTGAGGACAGAGCCAGGGGAGGTCTTCATTGCTACAGCTGCTGTGCTTTGCCCCACACTTTGATGAGAAGGCCATGGCCATGGGACTGTCCACAGTGCATCAGTTGGTGTTCTGACTCGGAGTCTCTCAGAGTCCCTGCTTGTTCTTAGGGGCCTTCCTGTGAATGCAGCCGCTGGGCTGGCTTCCTGGTATCATGGTGCTTTGTGCAAAAGCGTTGGCTTCTCATAGGAGCCTTCATAGTGACTTTTAAAAAGAGCTCTCAAGTGCTCCATATTTACTCTATACCTTCTGTCCTGGGCCAGGGGACACACATGTATAAGATATCCATTGCTATGTAACAAATTCCCCCAAACACAGAGGCTTAGAACCATATTTACTATCAGTTTCCATGGGCCAGGAATCTGAGGATGGTTAGCAGGGTCCTCTGGCTTAGGGCTGCTTGCAGGCTACAGAGAAGGTGCTGGCTAGGACTGCAGGTGCGTCGCCCCCAGGCTCAGGCCAGAATACAGGGGGTCCACCTCTAAGGTCCCTCCCTGGATGTGGACAAGCCTTGGGGCCTCACTGGCAATGTCAGCTCTCTGCGCCATAGGCCCATCTATGAGGGCTACTGACAGAACTCACCAACACGGCAGCTAGCTTCTCCAGAATGAGAGCTGAGCGGGGAGACAGAGAGGGAGAGAGACACCAAGACAGGCTGAGCAGGATGAAAACTGTTATCTTTTTAAACCCAATTTCAAGCTTTGCTGTATTCAGTCTGGTAGGAGGCAGCTACTTGGCCCAGCTCACCAAAGTCCAAGTGAGGCGGCCACTTGGTCCAGTCACTCCGGGGACAGACTCCACCAGGGCTGAGAGTGGGGAGGTGAGGGCCTTTGGAGGCCTTTGTTCTGGGCCACTGAACCAGTGCTTTTGAACTTTAAGTTTACTTTTAGTGGTGTGGACAAGGGCAAGGCCTTGATCAGAAGCAGTGGCACAGAATCATGGCCTCAGAGGTTCTGGTTGTGCAGACAGGTTAGAGAATCCTGGAGGAGGCAAAGCAACTGCCACAACCCCAGCACCAGGGTGGGGATCTCCCTCAGCAAGGAGGCCTGGAGCCTGGGCAGGCATGGCAGGTGCTGATAATCTCGGTGGAGGCTGTTGGGGATGGTGGTGGAGAGAGACTCAGATGTGGACTCAGCCATGGATCAGAGTGTGCGTGTGTGGCATGGACAGTCCATGCTTCTTACTTTGGCCTCTGTGGGGAGGCACTTTCCTCCTTAGGAAGTGGTTGTTTTCCTTGTGAGTGGGGCTAGCAGAAAAGAGGGGATGTGAAGGAAGCTAACGTACTGTGAACACTGTTTGGGTGTTTTACGTACATTATTATGCACCTACATTATCATAGGTAATCCTCCGCATTTCCTTGGGCTGAATTTTACAACCTCTATTTTACCCATGAGGAAAGGGGTTGACTTCCCAGAGGTCACACGAGCGAGTCCAAGGTCGACCCCTGTCTATAACATCACAGACTCTACCAGAGGCCTTGCTGTTGGGCTATGGATTAAGGCACCTCCACAACTGTGAAAGGAGGTGGTCACTCGGCCTTTGGTACCTGGCCAGGTGCCCTTTCATTCATCTGTCCCTGCGCTGCTTAGGGCCTCGAGGTGCATGCCTGTGGTGGTTGTAACTGACTTTCCTGTCTCCAGGCGCTCTCCCCTGTAATTCATCCTATAGAGTATGACAGGTTCCTCTTCCTAAAGCAGCTCCAACCTGCTCAGCCTCCTAGAGAAGAAAAGCAAGGCTGAACTTGCCTCGTCCAAACTTTCGAGCCCCCACACCCGCAGTCCTGCCACAGATAGGTGGGCTCTGACACTGAGGACACAGGTCCCCAGCTCAGCCCTTTAGCCAGGCAGGTACCTGGCCTTCAGGCCCCAAGGCCTTTATGTTTGAGTCTCTAGAGCCCTGGATAAATTTAGACACCAAGGCAGAGGCTCTGACCTGAGAATAATGGGATCCCACCTCCACGCGTCCCCAGCCTCCCTCCACAGGCAATTTTCCTCTCAAGGAGCAATTATATGGCATTTAGATCCCACGGCAGAGTGGGAGGTGGCCGTGGGGAGGGCGGGAGGGTTTCTGGAAAGCAGACAGGCTGTGCTTTTCCACTTCCTACTGACCCACCGCTCAGGACAGGCCGGGGCCTCTCTGTCTCTTGGTTTCTCACTAGAATCCTCCCTGGCAACGGCCTGCGACACTGGATGATTTTTCATGTCACAGGTCACCCAGGGTCCCTGTCCTTTCTCACTGGAAGGTGGCTGCCTCCACTTGGTCAGAGGTGATAGCTGCTTTGCAAGGCCTGTGGTGCAGAGGCCTACTCCACCATCCCATCCTCCCACCTGTCACCTGCCCCTCCTACACACCCAACCTTCTTCTCCGTTCTAAAGGCTGAGCCCTCAGACCCCAGCCTCTCGGCTCTTCTCTGGACCCTTTTGCTACTTTCCTCACTTTTCCGCTCTCAGCCCTTGCTTTACCCTCCTGTCAGGGTGTAGGATTGTACTTCTAACTTACCGAGATTGGACGACTGTGGGGCTAGGGAGGCCCAGGGTGGCACTGGCTCCACAGTTTCTCTGTAGATTTTGGGACTTGGAACACTGTGATTGGATGAGGGCTCGAGAAGACTGCCCGGCAGAGATGTGCTTGCTTAGTCCCTTACATAGTCAAATCTCCTTTTAAAAGAATGCAAAAGGCCGATAAAGAGGAACACCCTCCCTCCACCCCCACCCCGGCCACCCCTTGCTGCCCAGTGCCAGGCGTGCCCTCGTCCTCATTGCTCAATGTGAGTCAGGGGTTCTTGAGGTGAAGGGGGGACTATGGACCTCACAGCCTGGGTTACGGCACAGCAGGGTCAGGACTTGGGTCCATTGTGTGGACCTGCTCTGTCTTGTTGGTGCCCATGTGAATCCCCTTAACAAAGATTTGCCGAGGATGGGTCTGAGAGAAGTGTGATCCTTCCTCTCCCTAGGAAGGGAGATCCCCCTCTCCCTTCCTAGGCGCTGCCCTCTCAAACTTCCAGCATCCCTAGTGCCTCACCTGGTCCCAATTTTTCTGCTGGGACTTTGTTTGAGTCCCCTTCTGGAAGGTTCTTTCTCTCCTGGAGAAGGCTCCTGAGGCTTTGGAGGCAAGGAGGTTGGAAGAGAAGGGGATGGGTTGTCTTTCTGCTTTGCCACTATTGTTTCCCCACCGAGATGCATGTGCGCCCCAGACAGATGGCTTGAGAGTGCAGAACAACGCCAAGCTGCCTCCTGACTTGCCTTCATCACAGCACCCAAACTTAAACCAGGTCCTACTGCATTCCAGGCCCTCCTCAAGGCAGTCTTAGATGCAAGTTGCATTTTCAGCTTCTGGCAGGAGTATACCTAAAATCGAGTGGGCATCGTATACACATCATGGTTTTTGGTAACAATGGAGATAGTTCAATATCTTCAGTTCACTGTAAGTCAGTAAATTGTTGACCTTGATCTTTCTGCTTAATTACCCACATTTCCTCCAGCAATAATTCAGCTCTGTCCCTTTTGTTCTTCCTTCCCCTACAGAGCCTAGGATTTATCCATGATTTTCTATCAGAAACAGGATTCCTATACGACAGGTTTTTCTCATGATGGATAAACAGATTTTTTTGAGAATTTGTACATAATTATATAGCCATATTATAAAAGAATCAGTTTAGCATACATAGAATATTTTATTTACTCTTTATTATTAAAGTTGTGCTGCCCCTCCCAGACATACCATCTTGGGGGAGAAAAATACATTATAAACATCACATAAGGAATGAGTTTTCCTTAGATCCAGTGGGGTTTAACCAGCCGGGATTGGCTTAGGCCCTGGGTGGATCTGAACTTGCATGTTGTTGACGTGAAGTGCCCTCAGCTGGTTGGAGCCAGGGTGGCAGCTGGGGACACCAGACTCCTGTATGACCGAGGCAGGGCAGTGACTGAAGGGACCATGGGAGGACTGACCACCTCCTCACCCCCATGGGACTGTGGTCTTCTTGTCTAATGAAGGGTTACAGGACTTTGGGTAGCAAACATGGATTCATTGAAGGAAGCCAGTGGCTTGTTTTCTAAAATGGAGAATCCTTTCCTAAAATTAATAGCCTTGTAATGTATCCATTTTACCAATTTGAGTTTTATTTGGTCACACTTTGATTGCCTGGAAATAATAGGCAACAGAAAATTTCACCATTATAGTTGAGACATTTTTCTGAAAGGAATTTGATCATTTTCTTCATGGAGAAAATGCTGTTCATTAATATAGTTGGATCTTTCTCCCCTCAGTGTATCTAAACCTTTTCCCGATTAAACCTCCGGTGCCCCACAGTACTGCCATGAAGGTAACAAGTGCTGAATAAAAAAATGTGATTGGAGATTGGCCACTGGCGGTTAGGACCTTATAGTGCCTGTCCGTGTGTATATGCCATCTTAGGCTAAGTTACCTTTTGGGGTAACAACTCTGGATTTAAGTGCCTCGAAGAAGCTCTGCTCTACATCATCAGTCTGGGTCAGAGGCTTGGACATGCCCATTTTGGGGTGAAGGAAAAGAGAGAAGGCAGAGCTGTGCTATGGCGTGAAGGCTGTGGCTTGGTGGTGGCACATGCTGGTGTCGCTCCTGTTGTATTGAATGGTGTAGGAGCTATAACCCTGCCACAGACAGAGGCCTGTGTGCAGACAGGTAGAGAAGGGAAGGGAATATTTTTCAATAATTTGTCAATGTGGCTTACCATTAGGGTGACTATTGTGAACGTCAACATTCCATCAAGAAACACCCTCTCGGTCATCCATAATGTGCTTGGTGTTTCTTGACTTAAGAGCTTATGGTCTTTTCCTGTTTAATATTAGACAAGAAATGTGCAAAAAAGACAGGATACGGCTGATTTGGTATCATCCACCTGAGACATAGTATTAGAGGTTTATTTATTTATTTTTTTAAGTCTAACTAACTGAACCTTCTCTCGGGTTGTCATTTTGTGTGTTGTGTGATTTACATTTTTCTCCTAAAGTTGAAATTAGAGTTGTTCATTGTATTTCATTAGAGTCAAGCTCTGGACGTTAGTACCTTCCTGAATTTGGTTTTCCTTAAGAGGGAGAGTACTTTTCTACTAAATGTAATGATTAGATTGTACTCAGCAGATGTCTCTTGGATAATTTAATTATCCAAATATATTGAATCATTTCCTTTACCTACAATTAAATAGAGATTTCCAAATTAATTTTCCTTAAGTAATTTAACTTCCAAAGATCACCCCCTGCTTTTTCTCTGACCCCACTTTGTTGACCATGAGCTCCAAAAATGCACCCCGGACACAGACGGGATATTACCCTTGGAACTCCATTCCTCTGGGCAAGGAACTCCAAGCTGACTACTGACTCAAGATGAGCTCCAGACCTCTTTGCTGTGTTCCCTGCTTCTCTCTGGAAAAGGCAAGAGACATGTGGAGTGGGAATTCTGTGTGGAGGCAGCCATCCTGCAGAGTGGTTTGAAGAAAAATTGATTTTTAGCTCTCAGAATCATTTTGTAGACTGCCAAGTTTTTGGCTAACATGTCTTAAACTTACATGGCACTGACAGTGCATGAGGAAACATCCATCATCCTAAACTGGGCAACATGATATGTATTTTCATGGCTGAGCTAGTGGCAGTGATTGGGAGGGCCTTGGCAGTCACAGAAAGCTTCTAAGGAGTTGCCTGGTGGCAATTATGGTAGGAGGGGCTCTCCGATGCTTTTTAAACTCTTCACCTTCTATTTTCAGGTAGATAAGACATATACCCATGCATGCATGCCCACCCCCCCCATGCACAGTCATAAGTCTGCATGTGTACCTGATTCACACGCACACCTATGACACTTAGGCACAGCCAAGTGCATCCAGGCATGCTCACCTAGCAGCCTGCAGACCCTTCTCTGCACTCAAGCCTGGAGCTGGTCACCCTCTTAGAGCGTCTGCCTCCCTCGTATTCTCTCTGGGAAATTAGCAGCACACCCTCTAATCAGGTTACCTGTGACTCGCCCACTTTGGCTTCAAGATGATGACAGAGTGGAGCTATTTAGCTGTCAAATGCTCTGACTGTTGCCCAGATGGACGGGGCCTCAGCCATCAGGGTGGTTGCCTTCTCCTCTGGCTGTGGGGGTAATGAGTCTCCCAGTTGCTTTTTTAAGTGCTTCTTGCATCTGCCTTTAATTTTAATTTTAATGCCTCTTGCTTGGTGACCTCGCTTCCTGGCAGCCAGCCTAAGTGTGATTCCCATAATTAGCTTAGTGATAATTTAATCTCTCTGCTTTAAATTTGATTGTTTTGAGGGACTTGGATCTGGGGACAGGGGAAAGGGGACCTTTGCTCTTTCCTTGACCTTTGCTTTTGTCTGGATTCTTGCTCTGTCCAGGGACAAAAGTGAAAGGAAGCAGCAGGGTTGGGGGCTGGGACTGGGGGGCCTGGAGGCTGGGAACTGGGGTTGGGAGCTGGGGTGGACACACTGCCAGAGTGGTCTGACCTGTGGCAGGAAATGGAGTTCACTTATCTCCCCGACATCCCTTCTTCTCTGGAGGGATCCCCTTCCTTTGTCCTCATTTTCCCCCAGAGGATGATGGCGTGTAAATGTGGGTACACACAGAGCTTTCAGATGCTCAAGGGAGGAGCAGCTTGAAAGTGGGAACAGAATATGCCTCCTCCAGTGGTCATGGCAACCATCTCTCAAGCCTAGGGAAGGCAAGGAGGAGCCAAGAAAGTCACTCCCACAGCTGCTCATGGCACCCTGGCAGTGTTCATGCCCAATATGTTTGAGCAGTAAACATATTAACGCATGCACCCTCCACTTCTCTTAGGAATGAGTAATAGGACTTCACTTTTGTAGAACATTCTTTGATTCACTAGGAGGAAAAAACTAATAAAAATGAAGAAGATAGGGAGGCTCTGTATGACTTTCTGTATTTAGTAAACTTCTAAAAAGAGTCATCAGACTCCATGCGAGTGAATAGCTCTGACAACTCAGGCAGAGTAAGATGCAGAGGGTGGAAGGTCCCAGAGATGAGGTCGCCAGGCGTAATATCAGAGGCTCCAAATAGATGCAATAACCAGTCCTAGTGGGATTTAATTGTGTGTGTGTGTGTGTATACATGCACGCACATGTGTACTTAATATCTCTTCGAAAGAACTTTGGGGAGCCCACTGAAGATGGTGAGACATAATTTATCAGAGTCACCTTGGCTGCTCACCGAGCCCGTCACACATGTGGGATGCTGCAATTGGGTGAGCCACCTGGGTGAGGAAAGCCGGATAGGCAGGGCACACTCGGCTCTGCAAAGCTCAGGTTCCCTCCTACCACCTCCTGTAGGCTGGAAACAAGGGGTTCGATTTAGGAGCTCACTTTTAATTATAAGAACAGAACAGCAGAAAAGAAAAATCTCATGTTGCCGCTGCAGGATAAATGATTCACAACCTGAACTAATTTTGTTTCTTCCCCAAATGCCCCAGTGCCGCAGGTGGTGTGTGTGTGATCTGACCTTGGCCCAGGGCCGTGTGCCTGACTCCCGTCCGGATTCTTCACTCCCATAGCGGACCCTGCCGCCACCCTTTGGGCCCCGCTGCGCAGCCCCAGGGCCTCCTTCCAGGTGCCCAGCCCTGTCCTGTTCTTGCCCTTTCCTCCAGCAGCTTTCTCTAACGTCTTCCCTTGAAGAGATGCTGCCAGTTCCACTCTAAGTTACTTGCAGAAGTTTCCTTCCTTTAACTGCAATAATGTTCATGCTACCTTTGGAAGGACAGATTTTATTTTGGTGGTCACCCCACATTCTCAGTACATTTTGATTTCTCTGACAGTCTCTCATTACGTTCCCTGGGCTCTTCCCAGTCTGGAATTTATCAGCCTCCCAGCCCTTGTTCTCAGGGAGCTGATACTCTCTAATATGACTGAAACTGACACAGGGGTGGCCCTGGTGTGCTCGGATATAAACCTGGCTTTTTTTATATGACAACATTTATTCACTGTCACCATCCATCAACTCTAGCGGTGTGATACAGACCACTCTCTTCTGCGGGGTCCTGCCTTCTGCAAGTACCAATGTTTATTTGACATTTAGAAATGTATTTCCTTCTTTTTGAGAGGTGTCAAGTTCATTTTTCTTGGTCACTTTCATATCCTCCTTGGTCGGAAAGGCTCCTGGGGCGATGTCCATTGGCTACAGAAGCAAGAGGGAGGCGTCCTCACCCAGGGGAGGAGCTTCCTACCACTGCCCCCCAGAACTGCTTTTGGGCAGCGTGGGAGGGCCTGCTGTGGCCTCTTTGCTCTGGGAGCATGAGAGGGAATCTGACCACAAAACACACCAAAACCCTCAGCAGATCTAGGCAGCAAAAGTCTCTAGCTAAGAAAGCCAGAAAGCCAACAGGAGAGCCGTGGAGATGCCACCAGAGCCAGTGGGAGGATATGGGTGTGCACCCAGTGACAGGTTCTTGTCCCTTTCTGCCCCTGATTCACTGTGAGGGGCAAGGGACCCTCACTCCCCTTGGCAGGACCAAGGACTTATTTGAAGTAAACAGCAGAGGGAATGCATCCTAGCCTCCCCTACCTTCCACAGGCTGCTGCATTTGTAAATATTCTGCCGCATCATGTCCTGCTGGGGGCATGAGGGGCGTTCATAGGTCAGAAGCCACAGCTCCACAATGAGAATGCCTGGTGTGGCTTGCCGTTCATTTCAGACTAAGTCTTCTGGGACTTACAGACCTGCCTTGAAGCTTCAGCTTTCTGTGCCTAGGGTCTTGGGGACCTGGGGGACAGTAGTCTGTCAGTGTGTCTGGCCTCCTAGCCTCCTCCTGCTGGCCAGGCCCTGGCCATCACCTGCACGTGGACCTCGTGGTCTTAGTGCTCCTTTTTGGTGAGCTGACGGAGGGCCTTGTGCCTTCCGTCTCCATTATGGGGCCAGCAGTGACGTCCACTTTCAACCTGTCAGAGTGATGTTTCCCTGAGCCCTGGGGCTGTTCTGCAAGATGAGATCATCAGTGCTAAACATATCTCTGCTGACAGCCCGGAACCGGGCTCAGGGCCCCCGCAGGCTGGAGAAGTAGTCAGCTGTGGACACGTCCTGCGTGCTGTCCTCATCCCGGCTGCTGTCTGTGGAGGGGACCGCTCTCCTTTTAGCTCCCAGGTTCCCCGATCTAAATATTGGCTTTTATGCCCCAGGACAAAGCTAAAAAGATGATCATAGTAAGTGTAGTGAGAGTAGGGGAGCTGGTAGGTACAGATAATTTATGCTTTTGTACAACTTCCCAGAGCAAATGGAGAGACAAACAAACAAGATCCAATAAGGAAACTATTTCTGAGCAAGGGAAGGTCTGGATTTGCAGCTAAATGACATTTCTGGGCCCAAAGAAAAATACATGAAGATATGGAAAAAAGTATCAGGGCAAAACTTTTTATTTTCTTAATCAAAAAGCGAGTGTGCAGGAAAAGATAGCAAACTTGAAGAAATGTCAGGGTAGCCTCAGATGTCTCAGCTTTGGACGCCTATAGAAGACAAAGGAATAAAGTTTTTAAAGTACAGGGTCTCCATGAAGCTTGTGTGCAATTAAAAATAGCCAACTGGTTTAAAGTGAACACAAACTTTATGGACACCCTGCATTTTCTGCAGAGTGCAAGTTCTAAGAAATTCTCTATCAGAAGAATGTCTGAGGCTTTTTTGGTTTGGTCAAAAATGTTTATGAAATGCTGCAGGTACATCTTCTTTTTGGCAGTTCCATAAAACACATTCAATGTGCTTAAAAATTCTGAGACGATCCCCAAACAAACAGGTCAGGGAGAGTGCCTGGCCCCAGTAGGGGATGGCAGGTGCATCTGGTGTGTTCCTGCATGCACAGTTGTTTGCTGTTGAAGGCAAGGCTATTGGCCTCTTTTAAGTCCTCACCTAGGGTAGTGGTCAAACTGGAAACTGGAGTCAGGGAGGGCTCCCCAGGCTCCTGTGGCTGTCCTTCCGACAAGTCAGTTTGGGCCTTGAAGACTCCCAGGAATTAGAAATAGGATCTGGGAGTCCATCTAAGGGACCAGGGCCATTTGACACTAGGAAGGAGAGGTGAAGCTGCCGTTCTTCTGGCAAAGGGGCTGACAGGAGCTCTGGCTGAGGCGACTCACAGGAGTAACTGGCTAAGCTGAACTTCTGCCCAGGAGGACTCAGCCAGTAACACCTTCGGAGTAAGTCCAGCCACAGAGGGATGCGGAAGAGAGAGCCAGACACCTCACCGGGAACCAGCAGCACATTAGCTTCCTTGTGCTACTCCTGCCAATGACCGTGAGCTCGCTGACCTAACACAGTGCAGGTGTGTTGTCTAGAGCTCTACAGGTCAGGAGTCTGGCATGGTCGTATTGGGCTAAAATCAAGGTGCTGGCAGGGCTCACTCCTGTCCTGAGGTTCCCCCTTTGGAGGTTCTAGGGCAGAATCTATTTCCTGTCTTTCCCACAGTTCAGAGACCGACCACATCTCATGACTTTGATTCTCTTCCTCCGTCTTCAAAGCCAGTATTGCCAAGTCTGTCTGACCTTTCTTCTGGAGTCAGAGCTCCCTCTGACCACAGCTGGGAAAGGTTCTCTGCTTTTAAGGACTTATGTAATTAGAGTAGGGTAACCCAGGGGGGTAATCTCCCCATCTCAAGATTCTTAACTTCATGACATCTGCAGTCCCTTGTGCCATGTCAGGCAACATGTTCACAGGCTCTGAGGATTAGGGCAAGGGCAATTTGGGGTGGGGAAGTGGGCACGATTCTGCCTGCCACTAATAGAGATTCCTTTATAACATCTGCAAAATTACTGGGGGACGGATCTGAGGCTGGAAATTTGGGTGTGGGTGGCATTTTAGGACAAGGAGGTCCACATCTAAAGACAAGATAAAGACAAGAAATGCCACCAAAATTTGCCATGGTCCCTGACCAGAGTTCTTCAGGTCCTCCAATCCACGCCAGGTGGGATGAGGACAGCCCCCCCCTGCCCCGCCCCCAAGTCTGAGTCCAGGGGGCCGCACTGGTCAAGACAACTTTTGGTTCTCCTCCTCGGATATTGACCGAGAGGCGTCCCTCTGCACACTTCTTGGGGGTTCGTTATGTACAGTTCTACTTTCCCTTGGTTTCAGAGGCGCTTTTGGCATAATATGATGTTTGGAAAGCTCATCGGTGTCTTAATTTTGACAAGGCAAAAAGGATTTTGGTTGCTTTTGGCATGTCGAGCAGCTGAGGGAGCCCAGTGAGAAGATCTGGGCAGAACCTTCAGCTGGCAGGGCCACGTGTGACTGTGTGACAGCTGTAAACCATGTCCCCACCCCCAAAGGGGAGTCCCCACCAGTCTTGCTTTTATACTGGTCAAGAGAACCCGTGATTGGCCAGGCTGGGGGTTGTGTGGTCTGTATTTGGTTTCTTCTTATCATTTCCTGGCACCACTGCCATCCTCTCTTAATATTTACTGTTTTAGGCATTGTGAGATGATCAAATAAGGGAGGAAATGGTCTTTCTATTCTTGGAGATTTAGATAGACAAAGCAAGTTAGGATGGATGCCTGCGTTGAGGAATCACAGAGGTGTACTGGAACGAGGAGCATGGGCCACTTTTGTATCAGAAGGGCGTGTTTTCTGCTTGGCTTTGCAGAGCACCAGAACTGAAAGGCTGAGAGCTCTGTGATCAAATTATGGGAAGTCAGTCTTCAATCCCAGGTGTAAGAAATAGAACTAACTTCCAGCCACTGGGTGAATCATCAGCTAAACTAATTATTTTGCTGTAAAGGTGAAAAATCACTTTTTAAAACATTTTTTGAGATAGGGTCTCACTCTGTCACTTGGCTAGAATGCAGTGGCATCATCCTAGCTCATAGCAACCTCAAACTCCCGGGCTCAAGTGATCCTAACTGCCTCAGCCTCCCAAATAGCTAGGACTACAAGTGTGCACCAGCATGCCTGGCTAATTTTTTCTATTTTTTTTTAAATGTAGATACAGGGTATTGTCATATTGCCCAGGCTGGTCTTGAACTCATGGCCTCAAGTCATCTGCTTTCCTCAGCCTTCCAAAGTGCTAGGATTACAGGTGTGAGCCACTGCATCTGGATGGAAATCGCTTTAAACAGGTCAGGGCTGGGGAGGGGGAGAAAGAGGGTGGAGAAGGGAAAAAATAGACAGGTGCTACTCCACGCTGGGCCTGGCGCTGCCAATACCTCACAAAGGCACTGTCCAGGGTCCTCACGGCATCCCTGCGGGGGGGTATTTTTGCTCCAGTTTTACCCATAAAGAAACTGAGATCCAGCCTATCAGGCTCTTCTTCGGGCACAGACTCCCAAACCTGTGCCCTGTACTACATTGTGCTGCCTCTCCCCTTACGGACCTAAAGTGCTATTTTATTTTTGTCTGTGTGCTTTTCAGAGCTTAATTTGGTTTTCCCATCAAATATCCAGGTCTGCAGCGGTTTGAGTCCGGGGCATATGAGGATATGGAGGCTCTAGCAAGGAAGCACTTGGTACTAAGGTCCGGGGTAGCGCTCCATGCAGGAAGCTTCTAAGCTTTGCGCAGCCGCGCTCTGAGCCTCAGAGGGAGGGGCCTTTTCTCCCTGTACGTTAAGTCCCTCCACTCTGTACTTCCAGGACTGATCTCCATTTCAATTGGGCCTGTGAAAATGAACAGCTGATGTGTTATGCAATTCCTTTTCTCTTCAAGTGTGTATAAGAGTATGTGCGTAAATTGTGTGTGTGTGTGGTGCATGCTGCTCCTGGAAAAGCTGAGGAGGACCTGTGTGGCGTGTTTGATGACTTGCTCCAAAGCATTACTCTCTTTTCTTCTCATCTTCTCTACTCCCATTCTGCAGGAGGGAGAGAAGTCACAGGGCAGCCCTGGGAAGGGACACTGGGAGCGCTGCTCACACTTTTAGCTTTTTCACCTTAAGGCTTAGATGTCCCCATCCGACCTCAGCTCTTTGGATGCTTGAGATGGGAATTTTTTTTTTCTGCACTGAGACTGACTACACAAGCTAGTAAGGCTGTTAGGAAAAGTTATTTGTGTGGAATATGTGTGGCGTATGTATAAGCATCAGTTACAAGATGATAAATGGGAGAATTTCTAAATTGTGTATTCTAAGTATGAATAATATTTTAAGTTTCGGCAGTATTCTTCATGTGTGTGTATCAGTTTAAAGACTTGACAGTTTGAATGTAAAGATTTTCTATCTCTGTCATAATTAGTTGAGATTTATCTCAGATTGATACAGACAACTGAGTTTTGTGCTACTTTTTCCAGAGAGGTAAGGACCAGGAGGGACTCTTCTTACTCTGTTCCATGGGATTGACCAGGGCGCACACCCAGGTGTACCCAGGGAACACGTACACAGGTGCAAGTGTGTACAGTGATGTACTGTTACCTTCTATGGTGTTCTAGGGAGAAGTTGTTTCATCACATTTGAGAGATTTGGAACATTTGGAATTCCATAGGGAGCCAGCAAGGGTCCCTTGGCCGAGGAGCTGGATTTCTCAGCCCCGCTGTCACCAGGGATAGTATATTTTACCATGTGGACATGTCTGCCCTGAATCAAGAGGGTATTTGAAGTATTGGAGTGACCCTGAAACAATTCACTTCTGCCTCACTGATGGGAATGTTCTCCTGGCCATCATGGGACTAGGCTGGGAGTTTGAGTGTTTGGATTCTTCACCTTTTAACTTTGTGATCTTGGTCAGTGACTTTGCCCTCTTTCTGTGTGCTAATTTCCATGCTGTGTATTAAACAAGAGGTCCTTGGTGAGTGCTACTAGTTTGTGGAGCCTAGGATGGGTGGGCCAAGTTGTCCAAAGCAGTATGGCAGTAAGGCCATGATCTTTCACATGTGTCCTGCATGGGGACAGCAAACACCTCTGGCCCAAGCTCTCGCCTAATGGGTCACCTTGAGGCAAGAGACTATAACTGGTTCAGCTCTGAAAACATGCATGACTGCCCCAATATTGGCCAGTTACCCTGAGCCCCCTTGTGGCCTCACAACCTGTGCTCTGCGGTGGGCTGAAGAGCTCCTTATCCTGTTTTGTGACTCAGGGCATCAGGAGGCCACAGCCTGCAGACTCTGACCCCCCTTCCTGCCCACAACTTCTCAGGCTTGTCCCTGGGCAGTTTTCCTGACGGGCTGTGCAGGAAGTCGCCCATGATCACAAGGGCCAGCTAAGAGGTGGGGACAGTGGGAGTTTCTCCAGGAGGCTAGACGACATTCCAGACAAGGTGACTTCCCCACGGCTCAGAAAACCCAAGAGCTGTGAACCGGCCTCTGCATCTCTGGATGTGCATTACTTGGGCTTCCTGATAAATGGCTTTATAAACCCACTAAGAGAGCACAGAGGGAGATCCCAGGATATGTTTAAAGAAGTTTTAAAGAAAAAAAATGGAAAGATAAGAGAAAATTTGGATGAGATGGAAGTTGAGAGAATGCATCAAGGGAGAGGTTGTAATATAGAGAAGATTGCCCTTGGGGTGCTGTTCACACCCCAGGGACACTGTGGGAATGTCACCTGCCCACCCTTGTCCTACTCCTCTGCTAGCAGGGCTGAACCCAGGGGGCTCACACTGGGCAGATTTACCCCTGCCTGCTCCGGCCAGCATTTACCGTGTGCTTGCAGGGTGTGGGTGCTGTCCTGGGCTATTTACGTCTATCAATCCATTCAATTCTTAGGACCACTCTACAAAGCTGATGTGCTTATTATTGCTAAGGGTGATTGAGGAGACCGAGGTCCAGAGAGTGAAATAGCTGATCCAAGGCCATGTGATTCAGACCACAGAAGCAGGATTTGAATGCAGGATCTCGCCCCAGAGCGCCAGCCTATCCCCATCACTCCCTGTTGGACTCAGGCTGAGCAAAGCATGGTCACCCAGGCTGCCTACCTGAGACCTGCAGCCGTCCAGAGATGTCAGACCTTCCCTCCCTTTCAGATGTGTCCCTTTGACTGAAGCTGGCCCCCTCTCTTGTGTTCTTTTTGCCCTAAGGTGTTTTGTGGCCCAGTGATAGAGGACCCCTGCCCCCTTACCTGGCTGGTCGGTGGCTTCCAGCTTCTTCATCTCTTTGTGGATAGGGGAGAAACTGAGCTGAGTAGTCCCAACTTGCTGGCCTCCTGATGCGACCCTGAGTGAGACCAGGCCCCTGACCCATGTGGGCGCCCAGCACAGTAGCCTGCTCTTGCCCATGTGTGTCTAATCCCTTTGAAGGGAGGGCTGTCTGGTTTTAAGCTGGCATCTCTGCTTCCTTGGCCTTCTCTTTTTCCAAAAATGTGCATTTCAGAAGCAGATGGGTCTCTGTGTGCTCTTCCAGCCCCATTCTTCCAGCTCTGCAGGCAGAGTTATCTCCTCTGGGTCTTTCTGCCTTCTTCCCTTCCCTCCGGTCCCTTCCAAGGCCGTGAGATACCTTGCTCATTTGCACTCAGCTGTGGGTAGATCACCTGCCCACCCCTGTCCTGCTCCTCTGCTAGCAGGGCTGAATCCAGGGGGCTCACGCTGGGCAGATTTATCCCTGCCTGTTCCGGCAAGCACTGGCAATTGTGGGCCCGATGATTGTGCCACCACAGTGCACGGAAGAGGGAGAACGAACCAGAGTACTCAGATATGGTGGTCACATGTCCTGAGACATTCTGGATGGTGTTATTGCTGGAGTACATTTCTCCTGAAGAAAACTGCACAGTCATTTCTTGGGTGGGTGAAGAGGCCCTTAGGTGACTTTGCTGCTGTCCAGGGACCTCAGTCATGATTCTTATAAGCCTCAAGGACAAAGATTATAAAACATTTTAGAGAGAGAACCTTTTCTTCGTATAAAATCTTTTTTTTTTTTTTTTTTGAGACAGAGCCTCAAGCTTTCCCCCTGGGTAGAGTGCCGTGGCATCTCAGCTCACAGCAACCTCCAACTCCTGGGCTCAAGTGAGTCTCCTGCCTCCGCCTCTCAAGTAGCTGGGACCACAGGCACCTGCCACAATGCCCAGCTATTTTTTGGTTGCAGCCATCATTGTTGTTTGGCGGGCCCGGGCTGGATTCGAACCTGCCACCTTAGGTGTATGTGGCTGGCGCCTTAGCCACTTGGGCCACAGGCGCCTAGCCTGTATAAAATCTTATAGGGAAGCCAAACATTATGCTGATAAAAACCATTTCCTCCTCCTGCAGAGTGTTTCAGAGCTTCTCTTGCTAACGTCCCAGGGTCCCCCAAGATGCCTAGGATACTCCTGGAGCTCAGAGGCCCCTATGCAGCACAACCGGAGCCTTGCCCTGCACGCTTGCCTCAAGGATGGTCTACACTGAATCACAAAACCATCCCATAGGTGGGCTATGCTGGGATGAGGCCCCGGGGTGGGGGAGACATGTAGTAAGGGGAAGGGACACTTCCCAGTGGTTTGGCATTCTCCCTCATTACGGGTGGCATCTGGACTTTCTGGGGCTGGGTTAGGTTCTGAGTGATGGTCGTTGGAGAGAAGCCTGGAAATTTCTTGATTGTGATCAAGCATCCTCTCTCCTAGCTGACTATCTCAGAGGTTTTCGATCAGCCTTCTGGCCAGTCTACCTTTGGCCTTAGGAAGACCCATTTCCATCTGAGGGACATCTTTGGAGACAGATGCTGGTTATTAAAGATAAGTCCCCTGAGCTTGCACCGAGGAATGTCCAGGCCACTGGCAGGCTTTAATCTCATGAGTGGCAGTGTTCATTTTGGGAATCTACTCTTGCATCTGAATCTCAGATTACAGTTTGCAAAGCCCTTCCACATATTCCAGAGTTTCAATGACACACTCACCTGGGGGTAGGTGCTCTGAGTCTCACTTTACAGGTAAGGAGTTCAGCTGAGAGAGATTACCTGGATCAAGCAAGGTCACAGAACTAGTTAGTGCCAGGATGGGAACTCAACAATCAAATGAGATAAGATGATACAAGGCCCTAATTTCCAGGAGGTTCTTTCTCTGTAGACCCTGCCAAATCTCTCCTCCTGTGCCAGCTCACCTCAACATCCTTCCCAGGTAAGAGGGAGCAGGACTCTTCCGGAGCAGATCCCCATTGTTATTTTTCACATCTCAGCATCACGTGTTTTGCTATTTTTATCCTGTACTAGAAACTATTAAATGGGGAGAAATGTTAATTGGTATTATTACAGCAAACTGCGTCCTAGTACTGTTGCAATTCAGAGGTAAGATCCCCACTCCCCTCCTGCCTTTTAAGCAAAGATAGGGATTTTATTCATTTTGCTGACAGCCAGCAGGGGTTTCTTCACATGGCCTCAGGCCTGTGGGGAGAAGGATTCAGGTCTCTGACATGGATTGGACAGGCTGGGGGCCTACACTCCCTGGTTAGTTTATGAGGGAAGGAAGTGGGGGTAGGTGGAATTGCGGGTGAATTTTGTTCTGTTTTATCCACTGAAACTGGATGGAAGGAATAAGATGTCTGCTCAGGAAGTGCTCATGGGGTGCAGCTTACAGGGTCTTTGTGAAAGAATCTGGGGCGCATGTATTCACCAGCCAGCTGAAAGTAAGAGATAGCAGCCCTCATAATGTGTCCCCCTGAGCCAGAGCGAAGAATGAACTGATTAAAAAATAATAGCAATGACACCTAGATAAGTTTCTGTCTAACTTAGAGAAGGAAAAAAAGAAAGGGGATATTATTGTACTGGATTTAACACATAGGCTGTCCACAGACTGCCTGGGTTCAAACTCTTCACAGCTTTCCTGAGGCTATGTGACTGCAAGCCAGCCTCTCATCCTCTTTGGCCTCAGTTTCCTCATCTGTGAAATGGGGCTAGTAATATATCTCTGGGTTGTTGTGAGGCTAAAGCACAGCGCACAAAGCACATAGTGAGGACTCTGGAAATTAATGTTTATAGTGATTTTTTTCTCATCTGTTCTGAGGATCCTGAGAGCTAAGAGAATGCTGAAAGCATCAGGAGGGAGAGAATCCAGGTTGCAATCCACATCCCAAAGTCCAGCTTCCAAAGTCCTCTGACTTCCTGAACCTAACCTCTCCATCCCTCCTTCTCTGCCATGAGAAGAATAATCAGCTTGATTTCAGGGTACTCTAAAACCTTCATTTTTTAATAAATTGGACTGATTTAAAAAAATCATTTTAGCCATATGTAAGGCTTATGGAAAATATAGAAAAAGAATAAACAAGAGAAACAAAAATCTCCTGAAATTTCTTCTTTTTCATTTTTTCTTTGCATTTTTTTGGCTAAGTTTGAACCCACCACCTTCAGCATAAGGAGCCAGCACCCTACTCCTTTGAGCCACAGACACTGCCCCTGAAATTCTATTTCAAAAGATTATTGCTACTTGACTGCATGCCTGTGTCTTTTTTTCCTATAAACATGTATTTTGAATATATATACAGTTGAGATTATACATAGAAATGTACGTCATACTTTTGTCCCCACTTTTCATTGTGAATATTTCATTGTGAATGTTCATCACAAGGATGTGATTAAATATCCTTCAAAGAGCTGATTTTTAAGGACAGCCTAATATTTCACGGTGCAGTCCTCTCTTCTCATCCTTGTCTCTGAGCTTTCTCCTTTTCTTTTTGATGCATTTACTTCCTCTTTCCCTTTTTAGCCCATGTTCATTTTTACTATATGGATTGGATTTTCTCTGCTTTCTCTCCTTCTGGTGGTTTGGAAAGTGTTCATTCTATTTTAACATAATAGTGGTTACCCTTAAGTTTTTGAAATTATATTTAAACTGATATCCCCTAAGAAGCAAAATTAAGAATTAGACAGTGTGATTTCATGTCCTTCTCCTCCTCTTTTTCCTTTCCAACTTCTGTTAATGTGATCTAGATTTTAAGAGTTAGATCGTTTTTTTTTTTACATTATGAGAATTTTAATATTCATTCATTCCTTTCAAACATTGTTTTTTGACATTTGTATTATTTCATAATCAAAATTACTCTAAGTATTTAGACAATTCTAACAGCTCATCATTGCTCATAGATCTGTACATTGCAAATTCCCCACCTGCAGGTTATTAATTTCAGTTTGTCTCCTGGAGGATCAGTGTACACTGAGGCTTTTTTTTTTTGTAAAGGGAATACTGGTAATGCAATATTTAAGCCTTGGATATCTGAGACTGTCATTCTGTTGACCTTAAATGTAAATGAAAACTTGGCTGAGTATTTTTCTTCCCTCCAAGTTGCTAAAATGACTCTATTGTCTCTGAGCAATGAATATAGGAAGAGGAGCCCGAGGCCAGTTGGATTTGATTCCTTTGTAGGTAATCTTTTCCTTTTCTCTGTTTGAAGGCTCATAGAATTTTCTCTAGATATCAAAAACATTTATCAGGATATGTATGTGTGTTGACTTAATTTCCTTTGCCTTGCATTTAAATATGTTCTTTCAATCTGCAGCCTCAAGTTTTCAATGCAGGAAAGCTTTCTATGATCACTATTATTGTTACCATCATCTCATCACTGTTCCTGTGCTGTGCTGTTCTCTCCTTGGACAATCCCTTGTGTATGCATGTTGGGTGGCCTGGTTTTACGGTCCAGGTCTCCTGTTTCTTCCCCACTATCGTCCAGTTTTTGAAGATGCTTTTTAGGTAGTACATGTGTCTGTAACTTTATTTTTTGCAGTGTACTTTCTCCTACTTTATAGCTTTCAGTGAGGTTTTAACTTCAGCCATGGGCTCAACCTTACCTGACTGCAGTCCTTCCCTTAGGAGCAGGTGTGGAAGCCAAATCCATATTGTTACTACTTTCGGGAGCCTTGTTCTGGAAGACACCGGGTGGCCTCAGAGCCATCCATATTTACTATCTGGCCTTTTAAAGGAAAGTTGGCTGACCCTTGCTATAGATGCTATTTACTTTGATTTTTCAGACAAATGTCTTCTTGAAACTTGCTGAAAAACAAATAAGAAAGTTTCACAAACGTCTTTCTCTTTTGTTCCTTGTAGTAAATCTACTTCATAAGAAGATATTTCTTAGGGGTAGTCATTATCTTTTTTATTTTTTGGACCTGTACTATCTTTTTGGTAGCTTTCTTCTATTTGCTCAGCCTTACAGAGAGAGGTTGTATGGAAACCTGCTGTGGGTCTAAGAGAGAATGGTGTGGGCCCCTTTCTGAGATGTCTAGATTCTTCTCTCTTTCTCTGTACCCCCTTTTGTTTTACTGAAAAGTCCAATTCGTTCTTATTTATTTAAGTCATGTACACATAGATCATGAGTACATATATGCATATGTGGGGTACAACGTGTTGATTTTTTAATACAATCTGACGTGCCTACATCAAACCAATCAACATAGCTTTCACCTCATTTACCTGATTATTGTGTTAAGACGTTTATGTTCTACGCTGGACAGGTTTGACTTGTACCCTTGCAATTCATTCTTGATGAGTGCTATGTGAGATTAGCAGTGGGAGGATTCATTCTCTCTATGTTATGTAACAAAGAAAAGAAAGGGGGAAACGGAGGCACAGAGCGACTGTGACGACAGACACACAATTTTGAGTTCAGACACCACCTGCTTGCTTTGAAGCTCCCAGGTACACTTCTCAGCTGGAAGCCCCACCTCCTGTTGTCCTGACTTGATTTGGTTTCTGACTAGTGAAACCTCCCCTGGGGTCCTTTGGCATCTGACATTCTGAGAATGCTGTGACTCTGGCACTTGGGAGGAGAACTCAATAGAGCCTCAGGAGAGCAGGGTGGGCACATAGCTACTTTTTTCCAAGCAGATATTTTTAAACATATTTGGAGAAATTCTGATTTGAATGATTTTTTGGTTGTACCTGAACCGTCCATAGCTACGAATATTCCTGCTATTAGTTGCCATCATGTAATTCCCACATCTGGACAAAAATTGCATGAAAGTGGGATCCCTTTACCAAAGTGTATTGTTACAGGCTAGGAGGGCGACTGTATTGTGTGCTGATGTGTGAGCTCATTGTAGGACAGAGTCAGGGAATAGAAGGGGCAGGTGTTAGACACACTTTTTTGTGTAAATGTGAATTCGAAAATCAGCTAGTTTTGCAAGTTGGTCAACACTAGTTATATACACTTCTGGAAGGGAGGTGTGATGTTGACCATTGGAACCAGTAGATAACTTAAAAATTATTTCCACTTCGTTTTAGAATACTTTATATTAAGTGTGGAAGAACCATCCCACTTTGGATCAGGCTCCCCACCCCCATGCCAGGCGGATTTCCCTCCTGGACTGTGCTTACTTGGGCATTAAAACGAGTCCAGATTTGCTGACACACTGGCTACTGGGCTGAAGGTTTGGGGGAGCAGGACTAGGAACTGAAAATGTCCAAGGGGAATAAACCCCACACAAACCCTCAGGACTGGACCTCACAATCCTTTTCAGGAGGCTTCCCTAACTCCCAAAGTGCTTCAGTTGGAAAGAAACTACAAAATCAGATGGACTTGACCTTGCTTATCCCTCTCCAGTCCTTCCTGGGCGTTGCTCTCGAGCTGCCAAGGAAATAGGATCGTTCCAGTTCACATTTGCCGCCTTTCGATCTGTTTCCAGCTTCTCTTAAATCATGACCAAGGAGGTTGAATTTCAGATAAGAAAAAAGGTGGGAGATCGTTTCCCCAAACCTCAAATCTCGTTGGTGTTAAAAGCATCAACAGCAACATTACCTACTACTTAAGTTCTTGCCTTGTGCTTCTTCATGCAATTTTTAAATTAGGGGCTATGTCTCAGAAAAATGGTCTGCTCAGGGGAATTTGTTCTCAGAGTGGCCATCTTGGTTTCCAATGGCAGCCCAGAAGGTCATAAGGTCCCCGGCTGGGCAGCAGGAGGCAGCCTGGGGACCATGCCAACGCTCTGGCTTGTTCATCCATGTAAGCGCACGTGCTGCTCCTGGGCGCATGGAGATGTATGGATTTATGCTTCCTAAGCTGCATAGCTCAGGGCTGTAATTGCATCCCGTGTCCCCACAACATTATAGACGTGAAGGGAAAATGAGGGCTTTGCACGTTCCCAGAGATGTAATTATGGTAATAGGCAGAGCTTGTTTGCTGTGCTGTCCCGTCAGGCATGCCGTCTAGCTCTCCGCTGCACACAGCTTGGGAGCGGGTGGCCTTGGCTGGGGACTGTTTCCCAACTTGAATATCTCAGGGTAACTTTTCGTTGCACTGTATCATGTTCATACAGGAAAGTGCATCTATCCTAAGCATATACCCTAGTGAGTTTTCACATGCTAAGTTCCTCCATGTCACCTGTGCCCAAAGCAAGAAATAGAATGTTCCCATCCCCAGAAGTCCCCTCCGTGCCCTCCTTCCCAGGGGCAGCCTCCATCCTGACTTCTCACAGCATCTTGGCTTCCTCTGCTTGGTGTTGAGTCCCCGTGGTGCCCACTCGCCGCGTCTCCTTCAGGCCTGCTTTGTGTCTGTGACACGGGCCCACATGTTGCATGCAGCTGTCGCCCATTCTTTCTTGTTGCTCTAGAGTGTTTCATTAAGCGGCTGTGCTGACATTTGTGTTTCCATGTCATTGTTGATGACGAGCATTTGAATGGTCTTCAGTTTTGTCTGGGATGAAAGGTGCAGCCCTCCACACTCTTGTGCAGGTCTTCTGGTGGCCAACATAGAGTCCCCTTTCTCCTGGACATGAACCTAGGGATGCAATTTCTGGGTTATATCTACCCAGAAATGGACTCAGATTTAGCAGATCCCGCCAACTATAGACTTAGATATTTTTCAAATGTATTTTCTTTTAGAAATTTGTTTTAGGTTAAGTATTTTTAAAGGGCTTTTTAGTTCTGGGAGGCTGGCTAACATCCTTATCAGAAAATAGCACAGAGGCGGTACCTTATAATTTTTAGGTGGCTTGGTGTGGTGGGTTTGGGAGGGAGATGGACCTGGGCATATTAGTTCAACAGGTATTTAGGATGTGCCAGTTTCCTGTGGCTGCTGTAACAAATTGCCATAAACTTAGTGGCTCACAAATTTATTCTCTTATAGCTCTGCAAGTCGGAAGTCTACAGTGGGGTTCACTGGGCTGAAACCAAGGTGTCCCAAGGCCACATGGCCCCCAGAGGCCCCAAGGAGGGTCTGTTTCCATGCCTCCTCCCCCTTTTAGAGATACCTTCCTTGATCAAGTTTCCATCCTCCATCTCCAAGGCCAGCAGCATCTTGAGCTCTTCTCTCTCTCTCCCTCCCTCCTTATAAGGACACTTGCATTGCATTTAGGACCTACCCAGATACTTTGGATAGTCTTCCCCATCTCTAGGTCCTTAACATCTGTAAAGTCTCCTCTGCCAGATCAGGCAGCATATAAAGTGGCATTCACAGGGTGTCTCTGAGGGCCAGTGTTCAGCTGCACAGGGTGGGCTCTTGATGTTTACCTCACTGCCCACAGTTCCTGCTGTGGTGAATCTCGAGTCACCCAGAGGTTCTGCTTCTGTTTGTGATTCCTGTCGCGGCATGGGAGGTTGACAAGTGGGACTGGGGACGTGTGCTTAGAGGACAGATGACTTAAGACTTGTTTCATCAACTATAATTTACTTTCAGCAGTAACTAGGGCTCTAAAATGGATAGAAAGAAAAGAATAAAAATATGAGACACTGTGTCATGTGGGAACCTTGGATCAGATCCTGGAATAGTAAATGGACATTAGTGGAAAACTTGTAAAATCCAAACATAAGCCTATAGTTTAGTTAACAGCATGATGCTGATTTTGTTTTAATAATTGCAGCTTGGTTATATAAGGTATTAACAGAAGGGGAAGCTCAGTACAGTTATGCAGGAACTCTCTGGATGTTTGCAAGTCTTTTATTAATCAGAAATTATTTTAAAACAGAATACTAAAAAATACAAAGTATCCACTTAGGTACCAGGGAAAAAGCTCCAAATTCCACATTTATGTGACCTGGAGATGGGGTCTGGCATTGGCAGAATGGGTTTGAGAGATCTAAAAGGTGGTGATGAGGTTTAAAAATGAAATAATTTATTAAGGTATAAGTAGAGATTAGAGTTGTGATAGAAATAAGATGGTGTTAGGCTGGGTATGGCGGGTACATGTAGTCCTGGCTACTTGGGAGGCTAAGGCATGAGGATTGCTTAAGCCCAAGCGTTTGAGGTTGCTGTGAGCTATGACACTGCCACAGCACTCTCTACCCGGGGCCACAGAGTGAGACTCTGTCTCAAAAAACAATAAAATGGAATAAAAAGATGGTGTTTGTTATCTTGACAGGGATGTATGAGTCATCACAGTGCCAGCCAGGGCCTCCGCCTGATTTGGCAGCCCCCCGCCCCCGCCCCTTGGCCTTCTCAGGCGCAGTGTGTTAAGGCTCCCTGGTGGTCTGCCTGCTCACTGCTGAGCTGTTATCGTCTTGTCACACACTTATCAGGGCACGGTTAGAGCTCCATAATAAAATTTGTCACTGACTCTAATCCCATCACTGTCCAGGCCCAGTTGATTAGTCCCTCTGGTTGTTTTGACTTTGTTCTGCACCCCCAGCTTCTTCTGAGGAAATTGGTCAAGATGGGGGTTCAGAGCATGCTCTCGGCCTTATCAAAAGAGAATAAAGAAAATGTAATCCAGGCCCTCCAAACACTCCCACCATAAGTAAACCCACATGGTGTCTCCGGTCAGCTCTCTCATCACCCTGTGTCAGGCCCCTCAGGGTCAGAGGCAGGGAGGGGAGGCGTCTTCTCTTGTACCCCCAGGAGCTGCAGAAACTGGCCTGTGCCCATTCTCCTGGCCACTCCATAACCTCCAGGTTTCCGGAGGTCTCCTGGGAGGGGCAGGAGAATGCTGGACAGGGCAGGGCAGGGGCTCTGGGGGTGGAGGCTGTGGATACTCACTCTCTACCAGGCCACATGGGACGTTCTGCCAGGTTCTCTGCTTGTCTAACGCTCTACGCGGCTGCATGCTTGATGCACACGTTCAAAGCCCAGAGAGAGTGTGTGGAGAGTGCAAAGGGTGGATTCTCCAAGGAGCGTTTTCACCCAGCAAACATAGCGTGTGGGCTCCCAATAGACATAAAGACTGTGCTTGTGTCACCCAGGGCATGTATGCAGGCGAGTGTGCGAGTGAGTGCATTGGGGTCTGGCGCATGTCCAACTGTAGGTGCGAGCAGCCCTTGGGGTGCGTGTGTGCGTGTGTGCGTGTGTGTGAGAGAGAGAGAGAGACATGCTTGGGCATGCCTCCACGTGGGCTGCCCTGCTGCCCCTCTCTTCCTGTTCTGCTCTGCTGCACACCTGCTGCCTGTCCTCTCCTCCCTCTGCAGCATCCTACAAGCCAGACGCCCCTCCCAGCCTTGGAAGTAAACCCGTTCTCTGTAAAGCGTTCTGTCTTGCTCTGTGTTTCTCCTTCCTCCAGGCCGTCCGGGAGGGCTTCATGACCTGTTTCTTCTGGCACCTGCCAGGAAGAAGGCAAACACCGGAACAGCTGGA
Organism: Galagoides demidoff; assembly: GCA_963574575.1. Lineage (NCBI taxonomy): Eukaryota > Metazoa > Chordata > Mammalia > Primates > Galagidae > Galagoides > Galagoides demidoff. The sequence continues at coordinate 6,955 of CAUYQV010100326.1, read as the reverse complement.
CCATTGGCTGTGGCTGCCTGGGGCTCCTGCCTTTGCAAGCAGAACCCAGTGAGGTTGGAGGGGGCCAGGTGGCCTGAGGACGGACAGACTGGGTGACTTGTCTTGCCACCTCTGCAAGGTGGGGCAGCACCGAGGGCAGGGGGGCACCCAGGGCCAATCAGCGTTGGCCCCACTGAAGACCCTGCAGGAGCTGTGGGATGGTGGGCAGCCCACAGTGGGACAGGGAGAGGGCAGTGCACATGCTAGCTTGTGAGGCTGCCAGAGCAAAACTCCGCAGACGGCGGGGCTTAACCCACAGACATTTATTGCCTCACTGTTCTGGAGCTGAAGTCCAAGATCAGGTGTGGGCGGGGCTGGTTTCTGCTCAGGCCTGTCTCCTTGGCTTGAGGATGGCTGCCCTCCTCCCTGTGTCCTCACAGGGCCCTCCTCTGTGCCTGTGTGTCCACGGCTCCTCTAATGCGGATGCCAGTCATGTTGGATATAGGTCCACCCTAATGCTCTCAGGATCTCATTTTAACCTAATTACTTCTCAGAGACCCATCTCCAAATACTGTTGCATTCTGAGGCGTTTGTGGCTTGGACTTGAACATGAGGATTTTCAGGGGAGGGGCACAGCTCAGTTCCTAGCAAAGTCCTTCTCTGTGCACATCCACTCTGCCTCCTTTCCAGAGGGCTGGCTCCCCGCCTGGTCCTGACTGCAGCCAGGGAATGTCCTCACAGGACCCCAGCCCTTCTCCTGCATGGGCGACGAGGCAGCTTTGGGTTTTGCAGCTTGCAAATTAACCACAAAGACAGCCGAGAGTTTTGTTTCTGTTGTTATGCTTTTAATATTTATAGGATAAGAAGACACGGTGACATAGCAGTAAGAACAAGAACTTTGGGGTGAGACTTCACAGTTGTGTGGGCTTGGTAAACAGCTTCACCTCTCTGATCACGCTTTCTGTCTATACAGCGCTGCTGTCATGAGGACAGAGTGAGTTCTAACATGCCCTTGTGTAATGCCTTGATGGTGGCCGGTGCATAGTAGGTGCTCAAACCTGACTTGCTCCCTTTATTCCCAATCACAGTGCCAATGTTGCTGCTGTTCCTACATAGGGATATGTGGTGACAGCAAGTGCATTGAACCCGAGGGCTCCCTGGTCAACATCTGCTGTTCACACCTGGGCACTGGGTCCAGGGTGTGCTTAGCACTGGGTACCAACCTGATTCTGCTGTTTCAGAAAAATCATGCTCAGACGTCACTTCTGCCGATGGTGGGTCAGAGACAACATCTCTGGATACGAATGCTTATGTGTCCATTGAAAGTGGGCCAAGTCTCAAAGGGGAGCTTTGACCCAGAGTTTGATAACCCTCATTGTGGGGGAACGATGACATGGAAAACTGGAGTCCCTTTTTCCTACAAGAGTTTTTCTAGAACTTGCATGTGAGTTGGGATCACCTTGGGGTCATATGAAAGCAAAGCTTGTGAGGCCTTAACACTAGAATTTCTGATTCAGTAAAGCTAGGGCAAGACCAGAAAAGATGTGTTTCCAGCAAGTTCTGAGTTATGCCGCCACTGCTGGTGCAGGAACCCTAGCTGGAGAGCCCCTGCCTCACCGTCTGAGCCCCTGCCTGTCCTGTCTTCGCTGTTGTATCGCTTATGTGATCTGGTGTCTTGGGGGAAGAGCAGGTTTGCCGAACTGTCTCATCTTCTACCTGATGGATGTAGGATTTGCATCTGTTCCTGGACAACTGTTCCCTTGCCCTGATCTTTTTCTTCCTTTTCTATTATTTTCCCTTGTTACCTTTGGACCTCCACATATTTCACCTTGACCAAAAAGTAGAAGGTGGTGTACATCTCTCTGACAGTTGCCTGTGGTGACCCCAATTAGGAGGTGGCAGGTGCAAAAGGAGCATCTCTCACATCACCATCTTCATCTTCCGAACCCCCACGTGCCTCTATCCCAACACGTATCAATTCCCCAGTCCCAATTCCCTAATCACTTTGACAGAGTAAATAATTGCTGGTGCGTGGCGACCCTAGGTCACAGCCAATGGAGAAATGTAATTAGGACCTTCATTTCCACCCATCTTGGGGGCTGTCTTGCAGCTGATACTTGCTCGTCTGGCCCCTTGAGCTGGTCCTCACATCCTCCCACCTGCCCCCTTGTGAGAACGGGGAGCGTGGGGTGGATTAGGATGCCCATGCCCGGATGCCCAGGTCGCCTTTCTTTCGATCTTCCCCACGGCAGTGAGGGGGCAGAGCACCTCCCTGCATGGAGTGGCAGCGTGTCCCTCACCTTTCCTGCTATACCTTGTGGTGCGTGTGCTCTCAAATGACCCCATTAGGGAGTGATCTAAGACTAGGAACTCACCCTGTGCTATGTGTTGTGGACACCCCGCCCCCAATCCCCCAGGGCTACCATTGCCTCTCCTGATTTATAGCCCATCTTACTTCCCTTTTCCCTGGCCTTTGGAGCCCTGCTAATGTGTACTTGGTAGGGATGGCCATGCCACAAGTTCCCTGGGTTGAGATGGCCTGAAGCGACTTGGACTGCATCCTGGTGGGCGGGACACTAGTGTGGGAGGCAGAAGCCTGGCCTTTTGTTCCTGCCTTTCCATCTCCATGCTGGACTGATTTCTCTTTCTCTTGAACGCCTGGTGCCAGAATGCCTTGCTGGGGGAGAGGATGGCAGAGAGGCACTTTTGAGTTCTTTTGGAAACCTCCCCCCATTCAAAGCAGGGGAGGAAAACATCTTCTTACATTCACTCGGACTCCCATGGCTAAGCCAGACTCGAGACAAAAATAAAACCAAGAGGAAAGGCCAAGAATCTCTTGTGTGTCCTTCCAGCATCCCTTTTGGAGTGGGAGGGGACTGTCAGGAAGGAAGAGGGCAGCAGGCATGTGTAATGTTTGGGTGTCTGATACCTTGAGCCTGCTTTGGGGAAGAATGTCCAGACCGAGACTGGAGAAGCAGAAGTTGTACTATTTAAGAAGGGGAGGGGCTGTCATCTCTAGGAAGGTCCTTCCTACCAGGGGACTTGCCCAGCCCGCACCCCCAGGGCCTGTGTCAGTGGCCCCATCAGTTCTGGCCCCCCAAGGCAGCTGAGGGCTCTGAGTTTGCTCCCTCAGAGGGCCTGCTACTCTTTCTTCCCTCAGAGTGCCCCAGGGTCCACAGATGAAACCCTTGCTTCCTTCTCCTCCTAGACTTTCTATGGTAGAGATGTTTTCTGCACTGCTTAGCCCTTTGCCCTTTCCCCACTGGGCCCACCAGGCACAGTGACAACAAAATACAAGAGACCCTACAAAACACCAATCCTAGACATGAATGCAAGAGAGCCCTCTCTAAAATTTCAACTCAGGACCAGGCTTCTGCCTATTTCCACGTGTCAATATAATTCCCCCAAATTCCTGAGGCCCAGATCTGTCTGCCATTGCATCCTCTTATTCCCCAGTACCTCCTAAGTGCTCAGTACTTGGGATGGTAGTGGTGAAGGTGGCCACTGCTTCTGACTCTTCCTGCGGTGACCTTGAGAGGGCCCAGGACAGGGATGCAGTGAGGAGGATGCCACACATGCTGTCCAGGGTGCCTCTGAGCTGGTGGGGATGAGGCCCCAGCTGAGGAGCATGGCCCTGAGGCTCTTGTGGTCTCACTTTCCCTCTGTAGACGTGGTACCTGTGAGGTGTAAGGGTCAGTCATCATGTTTTAACAAGTGGGTGGCAGTTGGTGAGTAGCTGAGACCCTTAGGTCTAATCCATATCTTGGGGGTGTGGCTACAGAAGTGAGCATAACCAGGGATTTTCCTCTGGCTCAAATCATCTTCTTTATTGGCTCCTAAGCTTTGGGTGTTTGAGTTTGCTATGATTCAACCCCTTTCTGGGACCCTGAGCCGTGAAGCAAAAGGCCTAGGAACCAATGTGCCCACTTGGGCCTCTCTGGGCCTCTGACTTCCTGAGAGCTCTAGGTGATGATGCAACGAGTCCTCACTCATGGACATGTGGAAGTCATTCTGGACCCCAGGGAGAGGGTGAAGACCCCATGGAGGGGTCAAGAGCCTCTGGACCTTGGCCACCAGTTCTGTGGCAGGCTGAACAGGTGTTTCTGCTCCACGGATGCTGCAGTAAGGCTACTGCTGACTGCAGTGGAGGGGCAGGGTCTGGTCTCTCTGGCCTCCCCACCCCACTCTCTTCAGAGGCCGAGTGACCCACCAGTTGGGGGAGGAAGGGTGACGTGAATGTGATCACTTGCTGCTGATAGAATAGCGATGAAATGAAACAGGCTCTTAAGACCCTCCATTAACAGTGGCTTAGGGTGTCGGAGACATCACGATATTTGAGGATGAGCTGCTCGCTTGTCCTGCTGCCTCTGCGGGAGACCCGCCTGCCTCCAGGAGGAACACCCCCTTCCTTTCTGAGAACTTTGGGCCTGATCCCTTTGTTGAGGAGGAGTAGAGGGCAGGGCTGTGAAGTGGTTCTTTCTGAGATCTATGAGAGCAGCGTTATGTGGCCCCAGTCAGTCCACAGTAAGCCTCCTGGACCATAACTGAGTGTGTGAGCACCTTCTGGCCTCTGGAGAGGTCCCGAGAGCAGTCCTCTTCCTTCCTGGAGGAGAGAGGGGATGTGAGAGATGATAAACAGGAGCTGGTGTCAGGAAGGAAATGGACGATGTGACCGAGAGAGGCTTTTATCACGTGTCCTTGATCCTTTGGCCTGGAGCCCCCAGCTGGGCTTCTGGAGTTTCTGAACTGTGCAAAGTTGTCTGTTAAACACTGGGTGAGTGAGCATTTTCCTAAATTTTTGAAAGATTCTGAGAAAGTTCTTAGTCCCCCACCCCCACCCCACCCAGGATGGACATCTACTGGCAACTTTGGATGGAAGGAAGGTGGATTCAGCCACTGGGATGGGGAGGATGGGCCTCTCCTCAGAGGCAGCGCCTCTGTCAGCAAACAAGGCCTCTTGTCAGGGCACCAGACGAGGCTTGCTTCTGATTCTAAGTGAAACTGTTAGGCCAGAGAGAGGCACGACTAATACAGGCGCCATGTGTAACAGAGCATCCCAGAGCACAGGTTTCCAGATGGGGTGTATCTGGCTCTGCCCCCCTCTGTGGGAGCAGAGGTGGTACTGCAGGCCCAGGCTGCCACCTTCCCCTCCTGGGCCGTGTTTCTCCTGCAGTGGGCCGTCTGCATGGGAAGCGCTGGCCAAGGGGAAGGTTTTGAGGGCATGGCTCCTCCTGGCTTCTCAAGTCTCTGCGTGTGGACACATTGGCACCTGCTTTGTTGTCTTGACCCAACTGGACTTAGGGTTGTCCTAATTTGAGGGTGCTGAAGGTGAAAACCAGCACCATGGGGTCTATTAAAAGGCATCTCCTGAAGCTTGGTTCTCATTAACTTCCTGCCGACCAAACCACTTCACCGCACCCACCCTTCCATGGGTGGTTTAATGTTTCTAACTGCCACCAGATACTCCTTCTGTGTGATTTCTGACAGAAATGAGATGTATCTGGAGTATCACACCCCCTACCATTGTGATTGCTCCTCTGAGGTCTTCAGAGCTGTCTCCTCAGTGGCTGAGTGGGCAGTCCCTGTCCTGGTGTCCTCTAATACAGCCCTCAGTGGTGCCCCTGGATCCTGCCCCCAAATGCATATAGCCGGACACATCTAGTTGCCTCCAGCCAGAGGACTGGTCTCCCTGGTGTGAACTGCAAGCGACTGCATTTGAGCAAATCATAGTCCCCCCCGTGTGACTGTGACACTCACTTCGGGATACATAATGGCACTTTTCACATCCAAAGTGCTTGGAAATTTTCCCAAGTTATAAAAGATAAATAAGTAAATAAAAAAGACAAAGATATGGTTTGGAAAATCTTGCCTTAACATTGTCAGGGACTAAGTTGCCAGCTTACTAAGAACAAAGATTCCAAATTATATGGATCTGAATTAGAGTTCAGGGGCCTGAGAAGCCATGAAGAAGGAAGCCAGTCAACCGGGCAAAATGGGAATGAGCTATGGCCATGGATATGGGCTCCAGAAGAGTTATAATAAGGTCAAGGCCATGCCTCACCCTGTGTCTGTCAGCTAGCTAGTTTTTGCCTTTTATAAAAAGGCTGGACCTCTAATAGTAAGCCACTAGTTTGCTACTAATTCAGTTCAATTCAAAGCCATTCAGGTAACAAACCGGTGGTTACTCTATTGTGACTTTAGTACCTTACCAGGCATTACCAGGATTATATAAGAAGTAAAAGGTATAGTCTCTGTTTTTGATGAGTTTATCAGTTAGAAGTGAAGAATAAACACCTATACAAGAAATAGCCAGAGGGAGTTAGGGCTGGGCTAGTTATGAATGTGTGTTTATGTCTATGGTCAAGAGCTCTTTGTGCACAGCTTCTGAGAAATGGGAGGATCCAAGGTCCTATCTGTCTCTCTAGTTTCCTCCATTTTAGGTCTGAGAATATGAACTAATAATTGTTTTCCTCAGGGAAGAAACAACATACAGGTGCAGAAGGAATGAGGTGATACCTGGCTGGGAGAGAAGGAGTGGGGATTATTAGATTAGTTTGCTCTTCCTAAGGTACTGAAGAACATGGATTCCTGTACTTGCTTCCATCTCTTCCACCTTTCCCCACCCTTTCTTTGCCTTCCTCCTGTACCTACACTGACCATAATACTGGGTGCCATTTTTATTACATCTTTGGCTCCATAAAAAAAAAAAAAAAGTGTCAGTTTGGTGCCCGTAGCTCAGTGGGTAGGACGCTGGCCACATGCAATGAGGCTGGTGGGTTTGCTAAATAACAATGACAGCAACAACACAAAAATAACCAGGCATTGTGGTGGGCGCCTGTAGTCCCAGCTACTTGGGCGACTGAGGCAAGAGAATCACTTAAACCCAAGAGTTTGAGGTTGCTGTGAGCTGTGACTCCATAGCATTCTACCCAGGGCGACAGATTGAGACTCTGTCTCATTAAAAAAAAAAACAATA
>CAUYQV010100323.1:0-19172 GCA_963574575.1 Galagoides demidoff | reverse complement strand
CATCACAGCTCATAGCAACCTCCAACTCCTGGGCTCAAGCGAGTCTCCTGCCTCCGCCTCCCAAGTAGCTGGGACCACAGGCGCCGGCCACAACGCCTGGCCATTTTTTGGTTGCAGCCATCATTGTTGTTTGGCGGGCCCAGGCTGGGGATTCAAACCTGCCACCTTAGGTGTACGTGGCTGGCGCTTAGCCAATTGAGCCACAGGCGCCGAGCCCTGTTTGTTTGTTTTTTGAGACAAAGTCTTACTTTGTCCTTGATAGAGTACCATGGTGTCATAGCTCACAGCAACCTCAAACTCTTGGGCTCAAGCAGTCCTCTTGCCTCAGTTTTTTCATTTTTAGTAGAGAATTGGGTCTTACTCTTGCTCAGGCTGGTCTCAAACTTCTGAACTCAGATGATCCACCTGCCTTGGCCTCCTAGAGTGCTGGGATCATAAGCATGAGCCACCTTGTCCAGCCCATGGACACTGTTTTTTTAAGGAATTCCACATAATAGAAACCACCTTTTTATTATAAATTATTCGTTCCTGATACATCTTAAATATTTGATTTTCATATGTGATTTGTTCAAAATAAGTAACAAACTTAAATATTACAGTGTACCTCCACATAGTCATTTTATTTTATTCATAATCTTGGGTTTTTTTGTTATCTAGTTAGCCACTTTATGACCAACTAAATATGCATACATATACTTCTATCAAAGTTTAGCTAAGCAGAAATTACATAGTTAAAATTATGCACAAATGTCAAAATATATGCTAGATGTATTTTTGTTTAGTTGAGTATTTAAGATACTTGTACCCTTCATTTGGACTAAGCATAATCTTGCCTTCCTCTATATTCAGTATTCCTTACTCTATTACCATGGGGTCAATTGATGCTATTATCTCAAAACAGCTAAAACCAAAGGAGAAGTACATTGTTTAATTTTGGAACAATAGTTGTTAAAAGGAAACAAAATGCTACTTCTATTGTTATGGAGGCAATTTAAACAAAATGTGTTACATATAGTTTGTGTGTGCTGTATAAATTTTGGACTATGCATATATTGTTTGGTTTTTAATTGTTTTAGATTGCATTACACTTCTTTGTTGAACCTAGGGACAGTAAGTTACCTAAACTAATTTTTGCACATGTTTATTTAAACCAGAGTCTGGTAATAAAAGCACACTAGAGACTATGAATGCTGAGGAGGCAACAAAGATTTTGGCAGAAAGACGCCGCCTTGTTCGGGAACAACGAGAAAAAGAGGAAGAAGAAAGACTCCGGCAAGAAATGGAATCAAGGTCAGCACAAAGTCATCTTTCCTTTACCCAAAATCTTGGTTGGGACCCAAATTTTGAAAGTCAAACTTACTCTCAAGTTAAATTCTCAAAGAGCTACTGACTTTCTTAAGTGAAGGAAGATCTCATTGCCTTCTAAAAAAGTAAAGAAAGTATAGGAAGCATTTTGCCCTTGTAAATGGCTGAGCAGAGAGGACCATGGTATGTGGAACAGTGGTCACCATACGTCACATGCCATTAAGGTGGTGGCACAAATAATGCATAAATATCGAATTCATGTCCAGGGTTTGGTCTTTTAGCTGTAGCACAAGAGTAAGCACACAAGAACATTTGTGTGTCAGTCCCTTTATTTTAAAAGGCACGTAACTTCAGAATTTGTAAACCTGGAAATTACACTTATTCATGTTTTACTTTTGGTGCTTTCCAGTGATCATTGTGACAACTGAGTCTCATCAGGCCAGCAGGCCTTAGGTGGAAGGATTTTCTGTGGGCAGCAAGTCTCACATGCAAATTGAAGCAAAAGTTTTCTTGCTCCATCCTGAGGCCTGTTTTATGTTGGGCCCTATAATGTAAACTTCCATCCACTGGCTGCAAGGAATAATAGCATTACTGATTTTGCTTTTAAGTATTAAGTGTTCTCTGAAATACAATCATATACTGTTCATATACTTTAAGTCAGACATTTTTGGATGTGGGTTTGGGAGAAAGGACATGAGAACATTGTGAATAGCAAAAACTATAACTTAAAGAATATTATTCATTGCTTTTTTTTTTTTTTGAGACAGAGCCTCAAGCTGTCCCCCTGGGTAGAGTGCTGTGGCATCACAGCCCACAGCAACCTCCAACTCCTGGGCTCAAGCAAGTCTCCTGCCTCTGCCTCCCAAGTAGCTGGGACCATAGGCGCCCACCACAATGCCTGGCAATTTTTTGGTTGCAGCCATCATTGTTGTTTGGCGGGCCTGGGCTGGATTCGAACCCACCACCTTAGGTGTATGTGACTGGCGCCTTAGCCACTTGAGCCACTTTATATAAACAGAGCTAATTTAGCATTTGAATGTAGTAAATACTGGTGCAACACCAGATGCTCTAAATTATTCCTGTAACCCCCACACAAGATTGAATATGAGCACATGTAAATAAGACCTTAAACAGTTAAGGAATGATTATTTCTCTTATATCTGTGCATGTGTGTTTTTTGTTGTTGTTATTGTTTTATTGAGACAGAGTCTCACTTTGTTGCCCTTGGTAGAGTGCCACGGCATCATAGCTCATACCAACCTCAAACTCTTGGGCTCAAGTGCTCCTCTTGCCTCAGCCTCCCAACTAGCTGGGACTACAGGCGCCTGCCACAATACCTGGCTATTTTTAGAGATGAGTTCTCACTCAGGCTCAAGGCTGGTCTGGAAACTGTGAGCTCAGGTAGTCCACCTGCCTTGGCCTCCCAGAGTACTATGATTATAGACGTGAGCTACCATGCCACCACCCCTGGCCCAGTGTGTTTTTTTAAATGCAAACTAGTCCACTACCAAGTGGACTCTTTTTCTATTCTCAAGGGTTCGTTTCTTCAATTTAAAAAGGGTAGAATTATGTAAATCATGCGTAATAACAACACAGAAAATGTATTGAATCTGGTGTAAATATATTTTCTTTACTATACACAAGCAGTTTCATTATGAAAACTCAATATTGCAAGCTGAATATGGCAACAAACAAAGTAAGTACTAAGTTATTTAAATACTCTGTCATTAGGGAAACAAGAGATGTGGCAGAGGAAACAGTTGAAGGGCAAGCAAAAGAGTTATCAAAACTCAAAGATGAGCAGCAACAGAAGGATACAAAACAGAAGAAAGGATGTCAGGATCAAGAAGACCAAGAAGGACTACTGCAGGTTTGCTGGCTTAATGCTTTGTAATCTAGGATGAGAACCAGATTATGAAATTCAGTTGGAACTCAAAGCAAAAATCTGTGTCTCTGAGAAAGGAGATGGGCAGATGGAGCATTCTCTGGCTGCAATTTTATATTACAGTCTCCTTGTACCCCATGTCCCATACTGCAGGTCATTTTCAGCCACCCTGAGAAGATCCCAGAATGTTTTTCAAGTGAAACAAGTAGAAGGCAGCAAATTGTAGATTAGTAGTTCTTTAGTTTGAAATACAAATTGCTTCCACAAATTAAACATCACAGGTCGATTTTCCCCATCTTATATTCTGTGATGCTATACACAGCACTCATAGCTCACCCTACACACTACTGACAGATCAGATAAAACATTATGAATACCACTAAAAGTTTCAAATCATTAAATTAACAAAAAAGAATGTCTTGCTCATCTAAATTTAAATCACTAGGTAAATAAATCCCCAAACTGAGCTCAGGCTATATAATCAGTTTGAATTATTACTATAGCCCAATTTATATTCCTACATTTAGTCCATCATTCATCAGAATTGGTTACAGGTCCATAAATGATTATATTCACTTGAATTCCTCAGGAAGCTGCCTTTAAGAATCCTCTGAGTACTTGAGAGAAATAAAACTCCTGTGGTAAAGTTCCACAATATACTTTTAAAGTAGGGTGGCCTAATGTTCATAATGATACCTGAGGTCCTGAATCCTTAAGATAACATTTAGCCTAGTTTTGTGCTTTCTAACTAGGGCTTTGAAAACTAATAGTCCATCAATGTCACATGTATTTTATATATATATATATGGAACCCTCAGTCAAAAAGTCACCTTTTGTTATGCTAGATAACATTTTACCATTTAACTTTAAAACTAGTTCTCTGGTGTAACTCAGATACATTGAGATTTAATAATATTTTTATACAAATTTTCTAGAAAGGGGACAACAAAATAAAGGCTCAAGAGGAAGCGGACAAACGCAAGAAAGAACATGAGAGAATTATGTTACAAAATTTACATGAAAGATTAGAAAGAAAAAAGGTACTTGCTGTCTGTTTGGGGGGGTTGATTCTTTGTTTAAAACAATATTGGGTGTATGATATGAAGACATAATTTTGAAAATCACAAATTAGGTACATGCTAACTAACCCCTGCTTGTTTTCCCACTATACTTATCCAAGGATCTGACCTATCCTATATAAAGGCTTTCTTCTTAGTGACCATACGTACCTCTTCCTTGTGGACTATTGGTGGTCATTATATCAATACATTAATGCATCAAACCTCTAAAAACAAATTATTTGAACAGAATTATTCCTATCATGGTGGGATTTGCTGGAAGTTAGAGTTTCTTTGAAACTGTGATGGAAATTGCAGCAACTGCATGGAAAGAAGCAGAGTACAGGCCTCTCTGAGAGGCTAAAGTGCAGGCCGTTTGTAAGGTAGGGACATATGGGAGGGAGCTCATCTGGAAGCCCCAAGGCCTCTATTAATAGAGTCTTAGTAGATTGGTCACACTGAGGCAGCCAGGGAGCTGAAGGTCTCTTCACCTCCAGGGAAAGAAATGTATGCAGGGGAGAGAATTATCCCTCCCTAGAACACATTCCTTCTCTGCCTCTTATCTTCTCTCTTTAGTTAAAAAATCTGTTAACAGTGTGATATCATTCAGGTGTATTATTTTCATTAACATTGGCTTCAGAAATGGTTTGTTAAAAACTAAAATCTTATTGTAAGCTGGTTTGTAGTAATATGTGCTTAGTCTAAGTGATGAATTTCCATATGTACAAAATTAGGAGTGGGATGTTATCATTTGGATGATTGTGTTTTTAAAACAATTACACAAGTACCACTGTCACCATTCAAGACATTTTGTAGTTGATACCAGGTTTGGAAGCGGGAACCCAGCTGCCACCCCAAGCCTTTTATTGGTTAAGCCTATGATTTTGGAGCAATTCTGCTATTGTCCACCTCTGTGAAATGAAGATAACTCTTTCAGGACCACTGTTTGGTTTTTAATCTGTTTTCCTGTTTGAATTTTTATTTTCCTTCAAATAGAGAATTGAGGAAATTATGAAGCGGACGAGAAAGACAGATGCTAATGCCTCCAAGGTAGTCTCTGTACTCCTACTACCGGCAGTGTATCAGAATTACTGTTGCTTCACATTTTTGCCAGCCTGGTAGTAATGAGATGTAGTATTGCATTTGTATTTCCCTAATGTTAGAAAGATTGAGTGTGTTTTCATGTCTTTAGTCAGCTTTCATGTTTTCTGTGTGAAATGCTGCGTTAGGTCTTTTGCCCACAACTTTTCAGTTGATTTGTCTTTTTCTTATTTGTAATTCTTTCAGTGTTCTAGATATTGCTGCTTTTTGCTTATGTGTCGCAGGTATCTTCGCAGTTTGTGGCTTGTCTTAATGTTGTCTTCTGTTGGATAGAAGTACCTCATTTTAATGTTGTTGAATTTATCAATATTTTCTGATGACTAAGTCAGGTACCTTTTACATATGTTTATGGGCCATTTGGAGATTCACTTTGGTGAGTTACCTTTCTGAGTCATTTGCTCATTTTCCTATTTTGTCACCTACTCTGATGAAGAGTACTTTGGATAAAAAAAAAAGAGAGAGAAAAAAGAGTCCTTTGAATATATGTATTGTAGGTTAATTCTGCCATGCTGTAGTTTGCTTTGCATTCTCTTAATGTTTTTTGATGAACTAGAAATTTATTGTTTGAGGGTTTTTGTTGAGAAATTTATCTTAATGAACTCAGATTTACCATTTCTTTTCTTTATGGTGAATGCTTTTAATGTCTGTTTCATTATTATATATGTACCCCAACATCATGTCTTTTTTTTTTTTTTTTTTGAGACAGCCTCAAGCTATTCCCCTGGGTAGAGTGCTGTGGTATCACAGCTCACAGCAACCTCCAACTCCTGGGCTCAAGCGAGTCTCCTGCCTCAGCCTCCCAAGTACCTGGGACCACAGGTGCCCGCCACAACGCCTGGCTATTTTTTGGTTGCAGCCATCATTGTTGTTTGGTGGGCCCAGGCTGGATTCGAACCTGCCACCTTAGGTGTATGTGGCTGGTGCCTTAGCCAACTGAGCCACAGGCAGCAAGCCAACATCATGTTTTTTGATGGTACACATGCATTCAAGGCCTTTTTTCCTCCACACTTAGTTTTCTTTTGAGACAGAGTCTCACTGTGTTACCCTGGGTAGAGTGCTGTGGCATCACAGCTAAAAGCAACCTCAAACTCTTGGGCTTAAGCGATTCTCTTGCTTCAGCCTCCCAAGTAGCCGGGATACAGGTGCCCACCACAATGCCCGGCTTTTTGTTGTTGTTGTTATGGTTGTTGTTGTTTAGCAGGCCTGGGCTGGGCTGAAGCCTGAGCTCACCATCCCCATTGCATGTGGCTAGAGCCCTAACCAGTGAGCTGTGTGCACTGAGCCCACACTCAGTGATTTTTTTTTTTGAGACAGAGCCTCAAGCTATCCCCCTGGGTAGGGTGCCATGGCATCACAGCTCATAGCAACCTCCAACTCCTGGGCTCAAGCGAGTCTCCTGCCTCTGCCTCCCAAGTAGCTGGGACCACAGGTGCCCACCACAACGCCCGGCCATTTTTTGGTTGCAGCCATCCTTGTTGTTTGGTGGGCCCAGGCTGGGGATTCGAACCCGCCACCTTAGGTGTACGTGGCTGGCGCCTTAACCAATTGAGCCACAGGCGCCGAGCCACACTCAGTGATTTTTATGTTTTGTGATATAATGCTGACATTTTGCCTTTTTAGAACTGTTCAGTTGTAGTTATTCGTATCATTGAGTAGCATGAGAATTTAGAGTAGAAACATCATTTCTTTTGTTCTTTTTTTTTTTTTTTTTAAGACAAAGTCTTACTTTGTTGCCCTTGGTACCTCCTGGGCTAAAGTGATCCTCTTGTCTTAGCCTCCTGAGTAGTTGGGACTACAGGCAACCATGACAACACCCAGCTATTTTTAGAGACAGGGTCTTGTTCTTGTTCAACCTGGTCTCAAACTCATGAGCTCAAGGAATGCACCTGCTTGGCCCTTCCAAAGTGCTAGTATTATAGGCGTGAGCCACCACGCCTGGCCCAGAAACATCATTTCTAAAAAAGTTATGGGAGTTACCATCTCAAGGTTCATTCAACTCATGGGCCTGAGAAGTTTTACCTGAAGCAGCAGCCCAAAACGTTTTAGCTATTCACTAATTGGCCCTACCCTGCATTAGTCAGGATCCCTGGAAGACAGAGAATGCATACCAACCCAAAGCTCTAGTCCCTTGAGCCCTACTCAGGAAATCTTTCATTCTTGAGTGTCTTTTCCTAGCTGAAAGATGCAACTAGGGCCACCTGTCCCTGTCCCCTGTCAACTCTTGGGTCTAGTTAGATGTTTTAGTTGAAATGATGAAAGTTATTGATTAATTCAGCTTTGAAATCTAACTTTGAAGTTTTAGCCAGGATGATTGAATATTAGAAATAATATATATTTTCTATTTTAATCATAGTCTGCAGAAACATCCAGCAGAAAAACATATGACGAGAATGAAGCTGACGATGAGGATGAGTCTGAAAGTGATGATGACGACTCCTCTTTCGATGACCTGTTTCCATCAGGTTTGCTTGGTCCAAATGTTTCTCTTAGTCAGCATTGAGAAGTTAGAGTGCCTAGGTTCATTTGCAGGGCTTCTCTGTTTGTGATCTGTGTGGCTTTGGGCAGGTCACTTAACCTCTGTGCTCAGTTTTCCCATCTGAAAAAGGGGGAAGCTAATGTCCTTCTCCTAGGGTGATCATGCGATTTCAATGAGATAAATAAATCTCTGTAATGCTAAGTGTAGTGTCTGACATGTGGTAAATACTAAATAAATATTAGCTGCTACTGCTGTTACTATAAAGGTCGTGCTAATAGACTATAGGTAGCAGCTTTTTCTCTGTTGAAAGTGAGGATTGCTGGCATTTCATAGTTCAGAGCCTCATAAAGTATCTGTGATTGACCACAGGTGGAATTCTACTTTCCGCCTCAGTAAAATAAATTGAAATATGTCATGCTATGAGTGCCTTCCCAAAATGTATCACAGACTCCCTTATGAATAGGAGCCACTTTATAGTAGTAGTAATTGGCATTTCAGAAAATGATATTTGTCCATATTTATTCTGTAGGCATATTTGAATGGGTAAGTCAGGTCCTCTACTAGGTGTTGGGGATGCAGAGATGAAAAGATGGTAACCCTCAGCTCTAAGGAGCCTTAGCCAGTGAAAAGACAGACACATGAGCAAATGATGACACTGCCACAAATTTATTGGGTTAAAAGAGGTTTGATCAAAATTCAAGAAGAGGCTTGGTGCCTGTGGCTCAAGCGGCTAAGGCGCCAGCCACATACACCTGAGCTGGTGGGTTCGAATCCAGCCCAGGCCTGCCAAACAGTGATGGCTGCAACGAAAAAATAGACGGGCATTGTGGTGGGTGCCTGTAATCCCAGCTACTTGGGAGGCGGAGGCAGGAGAATTGCTTGAGCCCAGGAGTTTGAGGTAGCTATGAGCTGTGATGCCATGGCACTCTACCCAGGGTGACAGCTTGAGGCTCTGTCTCAAAAAAAAAAACCAAAAAACAAAACAAAATTCAAGACGAACAGAGCAGTAGAAGCCAAGCCCCTTGGTCTGCCTTTGGACATTGAGGAAAGCTAAAGGTAGAAGGTAATGCTAGAGGTGAGACCAGACTCAGAGGTAGAATTGGTTAGGACGGTGATCAGGGGGAGGCATGAGAAACTGAGGCAGCCCTGCCTCTGGCCTAATATTCTTTCCTAGCAAGGGAAAGAAGACAAGTTCCTCCAGGTGTTGGGCAGTGGTCTGGGCCCTGACTCAGGAAGGTGAAACAGCTCAGGGGCTGCGGGGCTGCCTCTAAAATACTGCTACCTGACTCTGCCTACCTTCACCATCGTATTAGGAGCAGGACCTTCACTTTTTCTTGAATTTGTCATTGAAATTCCAGTTTTGCTTTTGTTCTTTTTGTTCCCTAGCCATTCAAAATGGCAGAGATTCACCTGCCCAACTCAGAGCCAAGAAAATGTCACACAGGCTGATGTTTCTAGAAGCCACTACTGGCCAGGTTCATAAGGAGATGAAAACATATTTTAATGGCGATTTGAAATCCTTCAGACAAAAAGGCATGAGGGAGAGAGACCCTTTGACACAGATGAAAAGTTCAAGGTAAGTCACTTAGTGAAATTATCCAAATAAACTGGGGGATTATGATTGGCATTCTTAGAATGCTAAATGACATTATTGATTGAGCTCATAGTTTGTACTAAACACTGTCAGACACTTCACAGAAACAAAATGGCCTTGGTTGGTGAGGGTCATCATCCCCATTTGTGCAAAGAAATTGAGAAACTGAGCTGCAGAGAGATTTAGGGGCTTTATTTGTTCAACATCACACAACTAAAGAAAGGGTGGAGCCCAGATTCAAACCCACATACATCTGACTCCAAACTACTTTTGTTCACACTGGGTAGTGTTGTCTCATAAAAACCAGAGAAGGGGACATTGATTGAGTGGCTGCTGTATACCAGCCATTTTATACTACCTGTGTAGTATTTTAATTCTCTTTTTTTTTTTTGAGACAGAGCCTCAAGCTGTCCTCCTGGGTAGAGTGCTCTGGCATCACAGCTCACAGCAACCTCCAACTCCTAGGCTCAAGCGAGTCTCCTGCCTCAGCCTCCCAAGTAGCTGGGACCACAGGTGCCCGCCACAGTGCCCAGCTATTTTTTGGTTGCAACCGTAATTGTTGTTTTGGTGGACCCGGGCTGGATTTGAACCCACCACCTTAGGTGTATGTGACTGGTGCCTTAGCCACTTGAGCCACAGGCACTGAACCAAAATATTCTATTTATATTATATTTATTATATTATATTTATATCTATTATATTTATTATCTATAGATATCTAATTGTACTTTAAAGGTCTAAGAAGTTCACTGTATGTAAATTTTAGCTCAAAAAAAACTTTCCATGAAATCAGTTTTTTTGTGTAGTTACCAATCTGTTTCATTTCTTTCAGATTGCTTTCAGTTCAGGATTTACTTTTTCCCCTCTTTATAGTATGCTGTAAACATTATGGGGTGGGGGGAGTAGACATAATGGTTAGTGAACAGAATAGAAAGTCTTTACCTAATGTACATGATGCAATGGTACATTTCAAAACTATTAAGAAATGAGTATAATTGTGATGGATGTGTTACTAAGTTCAATGTAAACATTTCACATTGTATATTGAAGCAGTATGATTTAATAAAAAATAATTAATTAAAAAAAAGAAAGTCTAGAATGGTCAACTGGTTTTCAGCAGGTGCCAAGGCAATTCAGTGGGAGAAAGGATAGTCTTTTCCCAAAAATGGTGTAAAATAATACAGTCTGTTTACAGAATTTATTTGACTTTAATCACGGTAGTGATTTACATGGATTTGGGGGAGTGGCAGATACTAATGAGTGATACAGTAATAGCCTATGGCCTCTAGTCATTTTATTTATTTGCATTCATCAATTTATTGAATGCCTACTATGTGCCAGGATGCTGGTAAAAACAGTGGGCAGTAGATCACACAAGGTCCCTCTCATGAAGCTGACATCTTAGTTGGAAAACCAGAAAAGAAAGGAAAACTAAAAAATTTAAACAGTGGCATATCTTGAAACAGACAAAGGGCTAGAATAGAGAATAAGGTGAACAGGTGATGTGGAAAACCTCTCCCCAAAGGGGATATTTTAGGTTAAGAACTAAGTATAAAAAACAGGCCAGGTAAGATGGCTCACACCTATAATCTCAGCACTCTAGGAAGCCTAGGTAAGTGGATTGCCTGAGTTCACAGGTTCGAGACCAGCTTGACCAAGAGTGAATCCCCTGTCTAAAAATAGCCAGGAGTTGCGGTGGGTACCTGTAACTCAGGATAACTTAGGTACCTAAATTAGAATTACTGTTTGGGGCTACATGTTGGTGATTTTTCCTTTTTTTGGCAAAGGGACAGAGTCTCAAGTTGTTGCCCTGGGTAGAGAGATGTGGCATCACAGCTCACAGCAACCTCAAACTCTTGGGCTCAAGCAATTCTCTTGCCTCAGGCTCCAAAGGAGCTGGGACTACAGGCACCCACCACAATGCCCAGCTGTTTTTTTGTTTGTTTGGTTGGTTTTTTTGCAGTGTCGTTGTTTTAGCTGGCTGGGCCAGGGTCGAACCCACCAGCCTCAATGTATGTGGCCAGTACCCTATCCTCTGAGCTAGGGGTGCCACCATGTTTTTCCTTTTTAAATTAATGCCTCCTCACACCTGTAATCCCAGCACTTTGGGGCCTGAGGCAAGAGGATTGCTTGAGCCTGGGGGAAAAATTTTTAACAAATTAGCCAGGGTGGTAGCATATGCCCATAGTCCCAACTACATGCTGGGCTGAGGCAGAAGATAACTTGCACCCAGGAGTTCAAAGCTGCAGTGACCTGTGATTGTGCTACTGCACTTTAGCTTCATCCATGGAGCAATGCTCCATTTCTTTTTTTTTTTTGAGACAGAGTCTCAAGCTGTCACCGTGAGTAGAGTGCTGTGGCATCACAGCTCACAGCAACCTCAAACTCTTGGGCTTAAGTGATTCTCTTACCTCAACCTTCCGAGTAACCGAGACCACAGGCACCCACCACAACGCCGGGCTATTTTTTTGTTGTAGTTGCAGTTGTCATTGTTGTTTTATGTTTTATCTGGCCAGACCAGGCTCGAACCCACCAGCCTCTGTGTATGTGGCTGGCGCTCTACTCACTGAGCTACGGGCACGGAGCTGAATTCCTCAACATTTAAAGAGGGAAATTCTACGCACATTTTCCTCTAGTCTTTTCCTCTTTGCCCCCAGAGGGGGAAAAAAAAACTCAAAAGGTTTTAGCTTATCTATCCTGCTGACTCAATATCTAGGTAAACCAGCCTGGGAGTAGGTAAGACAGCACATGAACCATCTCTCTCTGGCTAACCTGACAGGAATCTAGGCCTGTGAATTAGCAAAGCCACAGGCAAGTAGGCTTATCTAGGTGTGGAATTTGGGGTGGACTTAACTGAAACTATGTCCTAAAGTTTCTCTACAAGTCATAAGAGTCTAGGAGAAAACTGGATTCGGGGCTTGGCACCTGCGGCTCAAGTGGCTAAGGCGCCAACCACATATACCTAAGGTGGCGGGTTCAAATCCAGCCTGGGCCTGCCAAACAACGATGGCTGCAACTAAAAATTATCCAGGCATTGTGGCGGGCACCTGTGGTCCCAGCTATTTGGGAGGCGGAGGCAGGAGACTCACTTGAGCCCAGGAGTTGGAGGTTGCTGTGAGCTGTGATAGCATGGCACTCTACCCAGGAGGACAGCTTGAGGCTCTGTCTAAAAAAAAAAAAAAAAACTGGATTTAGGAAACTACCAATTCGTTAATCTTGCATGTACTCATAATAACTTTTTCACTACAGAGGTGGGTTCTGTAAAGTTTCCACATTCTTTTTTGTGACAGAGTCTCAAGCTGTTGCCCTGGGTAGAGTGCTGTGGTGTCATAGTTCACGGCAACCTCTGACTCTCAGGCTTAAGCGATTCTCTTGCCTCAGCCTCCCAAGTAGCTGGGACTATAGACACCTGCCACAATTCCTGGCTATTTTTTGTTGCAGTTGTTGTTTAGCTGGCCCAGGCCAGGTTTGAACCTGTCAGCTTCAGGGTATGTGGCTGGCACTCTACACACTGAGCTATGGGTGTCACTAGCTTCCACATTCTTATCAAGTCCTGGCCTTTTCTTTGGTGAATCAGCAAAATTACAGAAACTATAATTTTATTTTATTTATTTATTTGAGTCTCACTTTATCGCCCCTGGTAGAGTGCCCGCCACAATGCCCGGCTATTCTTTTGTTGCAGTTTGGCTGGGGCTGGGTTCGAACATGCCAACCTCAGTATATGGGGCCAGCACCCTACCCACTGAGCCACAGGTGCCACCCCCAAAACTATAATTTTAAAAAGCATTAACATGAGGGAGGAGGAAACTCCACAAAAGGGTTAGTAACTATATCTATAACACTATTTTAAAAATTAAATTTTCTAGTAAATGTGACAAATGTTAATTGTTAATTTGGAGTGGTGGTACAGGCATATTTGAACTATTTATACTTCTCTGTATTTTCTACTACCTTAAAATAAGAATAAATTATGAGGATTATCACATTCTTTTCAAAAAACAAAAGCATATTTGATCTGGACAGTACAACATCTATTCCAGATATTAATTAATTTATTTATTTCTCTTTCTTTTATTTTTTTTCTTTTTTTTTTTTTTGAGACAGAGCCTCAAGCTGTTGCCCTGGATAGAGTGCCATGGCATCACGGCTCACAGCAGCCTCCAACTCCTGGGCTTAAGCGAGTCTTTTGCCTCAGCCTCCCAAGTAGCTGGGACTACAGGCACCTGCCACAACACCTGGTTATTTTTTGGTTGTAGTTGTCATTGTTGTTTGGCATGCCCGGGCTATATTCGAATCCGCCAGCTCTGGTGTATGTGGCTGGCACCTTAGCCACTTAAGCTATAGGCGCCAAACCTAATTTCTTTTTTATTTTTATTTTCTTTTATTTTTTTATAGAGTCTTGCTCTGTTGCCAAGGCTACAATGCAGTGGCATGATTATAGCTCACTGCAGCCTTGAACTTATGGGCTCAAGTGATCCTTTTGCCTCAGCCTCTCAAGTAGGTGGGACTTATAGGCACAAGCCACTATATTGGCTAATTTTTCTGACTTTGTTTATTTGTTTATTTTTTGAAGAAATGGTCTCAAAACTCCTGGCCTCAAGCAGCTCTTCCACTTCAGCCTCCTTAGTGACTGGGATTACAGATGTGAGCCACTGGACACTAATTTGGTAAACAATCTGACATGTGGCATTGATATAGGACAAGTGGTACCCCAGCCAGCTCGGTGGAGATGGGCAGGGGGACCAGCTGCCTCTGCCTTGGCAGTGTTGGTGCAGAGGCAGTGAGCAGAGGAACCAGCAGGCTGGAGGGTAGGCAGGGTCCCCCGGCACCCCGCAGGAGGCTTTAGTAGCCGAAGGGCCAGACCACTGTTGAGGAGACAGACATTAGCACCTTAGGATTCCCCCCTCCCCTTGCACTTATGGCTGAACAAGGCCTGGTCAATTTCATGTAAGTTTCCTAGGTCTAGGAATGAAAGGGGTTGTAGACACAACCCAGACATGACCCAGACATGTCCCAGCCACTGTCCCAGACACACTAAATATAACTACTGAGGACCCCATGGGACTATACATACCCCTAGACAAAAAGCCTTGCATGATACAGACAGACAGAGCTTTTCTCTCCCAACTTGGGAGCTTTGGTGTTTTTATATTCTTTTCTGTAAATAAATCCTGTCTTGCCACTGATCTGTGGTTCATGGATTCATTCTTGGAATCACTGAGACCAAGAACCTACTGAAGACAAAATTCCAGTATCAGCATTAGATTGGTGCTTACATGCCTCAATTCCTGTCATTGCAAAATGTGGTCATCCTGGCCTAGGGATGCAAAAAGGAGGCATAATCCTGGAATCTGTCTTCTGGGACAGGGAAGAATTAAGCTATTAATGTAAAAACTAACAAAATTAGGTAATTCTATCATATGGGTTAATGAAAGTGATTAGAATACTGAGCAAGTTAAAGTCAATTGCATAGATTTCTGTTGCCGTATTAGTTTTATTGTTCTGTGGCTAAATCCTTCCCTTATCCAACACTAGTCTTCTCAAATATGTGTACAAATCTGTCGTACACTACAAAGAAAACTGTACATTACTACAGCTAGAAAACAACTCGGCAGCATGGTGTTTAAAAATATTAACTATAAATCGTGTACCGCAGATTCAGGCATGGATTCCATGAAGGAACAACGCCTAAACCCAAGAGGGTTTGCAACATCTTTGCTGTTGCAACATCCAGTTCATCTTAAGAGTTTCAATAATTAGTCATGCAATAAATGTTTCAGTTTTTAAAAATCTAAAATATATATATATATTAAATATATATATCATTCCCACTCAAATTCCTAATTTGAGGACAAGTTGACATTGCATATTTTCTAATGTGATTCACCAAGGACACAGTATCACACACTGTCATAATGTATAACCTAAATCTAATTACAAGGAAACTATCCAACAAGACCAAACTGAGGAACTTTCTACAACTGGCCCATACTCTTCAAAAAGTGCCACTATCATGTAAAACAAGATCTGGAATTCTTCCATGTTAAAGGAGACTAAAAAGACATCACTAATACAATAAGTGATACGGGATTGGCTCCTGTATCAGAAAAAAAAAAATATTCCTGCCAGGCAAGGTGGCATATACCTGTAGTCCCCACTACTTAGGCGGCTGAGAGGAAGATCGTTTGAGTCCAGGAGTTCTGGGCTGTAGTGCACTATGCCACTTGGGTGTGTGCACTAAGTTCGGCATTAATATGGTGACCTCCCAGGAGCGGGGGACCACCAGGTTGCCTAAGGAGGGGTGAACCAGCCCAGGTCGGAAATGGAGCAGGTCAAAGCCCCCGTGCTGATCAGTAGTGGGATCGTGCCGGTGAACAGCTACTGCACTCCAGCCTGGGCAACATAGTGAGACACTGTCTCTTAAAAAAAAAACAAAAAATTCCTACTGATTCTAAAGAAGAAGGAAAGAAAGTAAGAATACAATTTTTTTTCATTTGTTATAAGGGACATTAGTGGGACATATGGCAAAGTTTGAATATGGGGTATAGATTAAATAAGAGTATTATTTTTTTTTGAGACAGAGCCTCAAGCTATCCCCCTGGGTAGTGTGTCATGGCATCATAGCTCACAGCAACCTCCAACTCCTGGGCTCAAGCGAGTCTCCTGCCTCCGCCTCCCAAGTAGCTGGGACCACAGGCACCCACCACAACACCCGGCTATTTTTTTGGTTGCAGCCATCATTCTTGTTTGGCGGGCCTGGACTGGATTCGAACCCGCCACCTTAGGTGTATGTGGCTGGCGCCTTAGCCACTTGAGCCACAGGTGCTGAGCCAAATTATAGTGTCAACATTAAATTTCCTGGATTTAGGCTGGGCATGGTAGCTCACACCTGTAATCCTAGCACTCTTGGAGGCCAAGCAGGTAGATAGATCACTTGAGCTCAGGAGTTTAAGACCAGCCTGAGCAGAGACCAGCCCCCCATCTCTACTAAAACAATATAAAAACTAGCTGGGCACTATGGCTGGTGCCTATAGTCCCAGATACTCAGGAGGCTGAGGCAAGAGGATCATTTGAAGTTCTGTCTCAAAAAAAAAAAAAAATTCCTGGATTTGGTCAATGTACATCCTTGTTCTTAAGACATACTGAAATAATCATGAATAGTATGTATGTATGCAGGTATGAAAAGAAAGTGCTCAAGTAGGCTGGATGTGGTGACTCATGTCTGCAATCCTAGTACTTTGGGAGACCAAGGTGGAGAGATGGCTTGATGCCAAGAAGTCCAAGACCAGCCTAGCAACTTAATGTGACTATGTCTTTGCAATAAATAGAAAAATTTGTCAGGTGTGATGGTGCATGCCTGTAGTCCTAGCTACTCAGAAGGCTGAGGCAGGAGGATCATTTTGAGCCCAGGAATCTGAGTTTGCTGTCAGCTATGATGACACCATTGCACTCTAGCCTGCACAAAAGAGTGAGACCCTGTCTCAAAAAGAAAAGAAAAAAGGGTTAAAGTAAATATAGCAAATTGTTAACAATTAATTAATCTAGGTGAAGCAAGGTGGTTGAGGTATTCTTTCAACTTATTATATTTTACATTTATTCAATTAAAATGCTAATAGACCAGCCTGAGCTAGAGCGAGACCATGTCTTTAAAAAATAGCAGGGTGTTGTGGTAGATGCCTATACTCCCAGCTACTCAAGAGGCTGAGGCAAGAGAATCGCTTAAGCCCAAGAGTTTGAGATTGTTGTGAGCTCTGATCCCATGGCACTCTACTGGGGGATGACAAAGTGAGACTGTTTCAAAAATAGATAAATAGCTAACAGAAATGTGTACACTATTTGATTGTTCTGCTACTAGAAGTCTGTCCTAAAGATAAAGACATTTCCAAAATTTTTTTGCCTTTATGATTGAGGGGGGAAATTCGGGGCTTTAAGTCAATCCAAACAAAAACAAAGCAAATGAATCTGGGGCAATTTCTGTCCTAGTTTTCCTCTTAGTGGGCCCTTGAAATGAATGTTGAAAAATGGATAGGCTGGGCAGCGCCTGTGGCTCAATGGGTAGAGTACTGGCCCCATATACTGAGGGTAGTGGGTTCAAACTCAGCCCCGGCCAAACTGCAACAAAAAAATAGCCAGGTATTGTGGCAGGTGCCTGTAGTCCCAGCTACTTGGGAGGCTGAGGCAAAAGAATCGCCTAAGCCCAGGAGTTGGAGGTTGCTATGAGCTGTCTGACACCACAGCACTCTACTGAGGGCAATAAAGTGAGACTCTGTCTCTAAAAAAAAAAAAAGAAAGAAAGAAAGAAAAGAAAAATGGCTTGGTGCCTGTGGCTCAAGTGGCTAAGGCGCCAGCAATGTATACCTGAGCTGGCGGGTTCTAGCCCAGGCCCACCAAACAACAATGACAGCTGCAACCAAAAAATAGCCGGGCATTGTGGCGGGTGCCTGTAGTCCCAGCTACTTGGGAGGCGGAGGCAGGAGACTGGCTTGAGCCCAGGAGTTGGAGGTTACTGTGAGCTGTGATGCCATAGCACTCTACCCAGGGTGACAGCTTGAGGCTCTGTCTCAAAAAAAAAAAAAAAAAGAAAGAAAAATGGATAGGCTATTTCAAAAGAGTCCTAAATAAACTATTTCTTCCACCCTAAAGGAAAGAAGCCAGTCCTTACCGGGTAAGTTTGTGCTTCAAATAGTGACTTCTTTAGAGGTTTCAAAGGAGTAGGGCACTGGCCCCCTATACTGAAGGTGGCGGGTTCAAACCTGGCCCCCGCAAAAAAACTGCAAAAAAAAAAAAAAAGTAAGTACAGTATGGAAAGGGGTGGGGACCAAAAGAGCAACATTACAGTGGAGAAATCTGAAAAACACTGCTTTATCCAGGAAATCAAGGTTGACATCAACAGCCAAACATCAGGTACCCTAGATGTGACATGATGAAATTGATACCAGAATTTTGCTCTTCAGTAGGTGATTTGAAGAATAAATCCGTGGACCACAGATCAGTGGTAAAACAGATTTATTTACAGAAAAGAATACAAAAGCACCAAAGCTCTCAGCAGGGAGAGAAAACCCAACTCAGGAGAGAAAAGCACTCTCATTCTGTCTGTCTGACTGTCTCACTCCAGGCTCTTTGTCTAGGGGTATATATAGTAACATGGGGCCCTCGGTAGTTACATTTAGTGTGTCTGGGTCTCAAATGAAGGGCTACAATCCCTTTCATTCCTAGGCCTAGGAAACGGGGGTTCCCTGTTCAGCTGCAAGTGCAAAGGGAGGGAAATTTGATGTCTCCCCAGCAGTTGTCCGCCTCCCCTCCCCCCTGCCCCCGCCGCTGGAGCCTCCTGCAGCCCCCCTGCCTACCTGCCTGTTCCTCTGCTCGCTGCCACCGCACCAACACCGCCACTGTGGAGGCAGCAGGTCCACCCAACTGGCTGGTGGGTGTATCAAAATAATACCAGACTTCTGTGATCTTCCTCCCCCAAACCCCGCTACCATCTAATCATGAGAAAAATTCCAATAGAGGCGTGTCTGCCAATGTACCTAACCAGTACTCCTCTAAGCTAGCAAGGTCATCAAAACAAGGAAAGGGAGAAAACCTCATAGCCAAGAGGAGCCTAAGGAGACATAACTAAATACAATGTAGCATCTCGGACAGGATCCTGGAACAGGAAAAGAGCATTAGGTTAAAACTAAAGAAGTCCAAATAAACTATGAACTTTTAGTGAATACTTCAATACTGGATAACTAATCCTTTTTTGTTTTTTTT
>CAUYQV010100322.1:0-18487 GCA_963574575.1 Galagoides demidoff | reverse complement strand
TTCAACATGATTCTTGATGTTCCTAGATCAACACCAAAGGCACAAATCCTATCTCTTGCAGTAAACATTTTGAAAGAAAGAAAAAATAAACCTGCAAAGGTGTGTTTGAACAGAGTAAACTTTCTTCATATTCAAAAACTAAAATCCAGTAATTATTAAGTCATACTTTATTTTATATTTGAAGATGGATAGCACAATAATATTGCCCACGTATTTACTCCATTATGAACTATACAGAAATAACAATTTGTGCTGTATCAGAATGAAAACGTTAATTTTTTTTTTTTTTTTTTTTTTTGGCTTTCAAACACATACTAGTTCGTTATTTCAATAAAATACACTAACAGATGTTAGGCAGAATGTGGCCACATCTGGGATATATAAAATACCATTCCGAGCCTCCAAGGGAGAGAAATAGCAATATTGTTTAGTTGTCCCTAAAAGTCTTTCTAGCTAGCCTGTATCATTCAACCTGTTTAACTCCTTTAAGTCTAACAGTTAACAAGTCAGAATAGCACCAATTATTTTGGTTGTCTTGGGAATATAAAAGGGAACTAAAACACCAAGAGAAGCTTCACAAACAGACATGCTTGTGATACATCACACATAGAAATGCCCAGTGCTGAAACACAAATAAAACTTCACTAAAGCTTGTGGCTGCAGCTATATTTTCTCAGCTGAAGAGGTCATAAATCTTGAGCTGCCTGCTTCCTGAGGCCACTTTGAATTGTAGCTCTCTTTAGGCCTTTCTATAATGTTCCTACTAAATTTGGTTCTTTCAAAGAAAGCATAGCATATGGAAAAGATGGCAAATAAAGATTTTGGTAGAGGCTATGCTTATTTTGACAATAGTATACATAGAGAGTGGTTAAAGCCCAGGCTCTTCCAGTCTTCCAGCCTACTTTTTCCTTTTAATTTTGTTTTGTTCTCTTTAGATTTTCCAGGAAAATAAAAACAAAGCCTGCTAGTTTCCTGTTAATAAAGATCAGGATCACAGACTATTCTACCTAGCATCATCTCTAGCCTCTTGAAGACTGACTACATTGAGGGTCGGAATAAAGAATGGCGAGAGAAAGCTCTGGAAATGATTGCCTCGTATGCTTCCTACTAGAAAGGAGAAAGATACTTCATTCTGCGTGCAGGACGCAGTACGGAGTGGGAAGGCAGATGTGGCGTAATGAAAATATCCTGCCTTGGAACTAAGTGACCAGGGTTTGAGCCTCTGCTCTGCAACCTACTAACTCAATATTTGGGGGAGTTTTTGAACCACAGGAGACAGAATTCCCTCATCTATGAAGTAGGAGTAATACTTTGGAAACTTGTGTGAAGTTTCAGGGAAATAATGGATCTAGAACTGCTTTATAAACTGTGATACATACGGACTAGAACTTAGGGCAATGCCTGTGGCTCAAAAGGGTTGGGCACTGGTCCCATATGCCAGAGGTGGTGGGTTCAAACCCAGCCCCGGCCAAAAACTGTAAAAGAAAAAAAGAATATAACTTAGTATTCACAGGCTATTGGTGGCCTGCAGTCTTCATCTCAGATGAACAGATGACATTAGGTACTTGGAACATGGCTGAAAAGAAATCTACACAGTGGTTACAGAATAGGCGATGTAAATTTCCATTTAAAACTCACTGATAGAGAAAGCCTCTGGAGGGACTAAATACAATCTTGACAGAAATTTCTGCTAAGTTATAAAAGTGAGGCACACCAACCTCATGCGTTCTATTCCATTTCAGATAGAGTTCGTCTAGTCAGCCACTTACAATTACGTAGTTTTTATTTCTTTTTTGAGACGGAGTCTCATTATGTCACCCTCGGCAGAGTGCTGGGGTTTCACAGCTCACAGCAACCTCTAACTCTTGGGCTTAAGCAGTTCTCTTGCCTCAACCTCCCAAGTAGCTGGGACTACAAGCGCCCACCACAATGTCTGGGCAATTCTGTTGCAGTTGTCGTTGTTGTTTAGCAGGCCCGGGCTGAGTTCGAACTCGCCAGCCTCCGTGTATGTGGCTGGGGCCATAACCACGATGCTACGGGTGCCAAGCCTATGATTATGTAGTGTTAATTCAATGTTCTACTTAAAATAAAAAACACCACTTCCAGTTAAGTTTAACATGCAGGCAGAGTGTTACTACAAAATGCTTTTCAGGATGATATCCTTTATGTTATTTCAAAATATGAAAAGCATATAGTCTGGATATGTTAATCACTATTGATACACTGACTATGGAGTTTATAGCAATTTAACATATTGCATATTGCAGAGAGTTTATTTTTGAAAGTATAACTTTTTCAAAGTCACTCAAGAGAACCAGAGTTATGGAAAAAACCTTCCTGGAACTTTTGCCTAGCATCTAGGAACTAACTATTGGCATTAGGGTGGCTGACATTAGTATTGTGTATTGTTCACCAATTTCCCCACCCCTTCTGAACTCATTGCAAGGACTCAGTCCTCTTGCAGATGTTATGGGGCTATGTAACTAGTTCTGAGTAATGCAGTGTGATCCAGCCTTCCAAGCTAAGGCTATGAAAAATTAATGGGGATTCTATGTCACTTTCTTCCTCTGGCATATAGAGTGAGTTGCTGTGTTCAAGGTGATATAGCTACAGGATGGTGGAGCCTGTCAATCTGGTTCCTGGAGTGATTGGAACAGAGTATCTGGTCCACATGAAGTATGAGCAAGCAAAAAACTTCTGTTGTGTGAAGGCACGCAGATTTTGGAGATGTTTGTTACTGCACCATAACATAACCTCTCCTGATTAATATAGTCAGGGAAGATTCATAGTACTCCCAGTGCCAAATTATGTGTAAGAGATAAAATAGATAAAACGAGTTCCATTAATTTGTCAGTAGAGTTTTTCATATTAAGGATGTTAGCCTGAGGTCTAGCTTTTTAATCACATTTAATCCAGATATCCCATAAGTTTTCCATTTTTCCACTAATTCTCTTGAGTTTTTCTTAAGCACTATATTTAACTTTCATCCAAAAAGTTCCTGCGCTTTCTACAAGAGATTTTTCTCAACATCAAATGAATTGTTTAATACAACCACACATCACGATTTTCAAAAGCATTTTAATTAGAGAAAAAGGTTCTAAATTATGAACACCCTGTCTTCCTTTAATTGAAATACATACGCAGTCATGATGAATGTAGTTGCTTCTGCAACTGTAGTGCCTTTAGAAAGTCGACTCCCACAAGAAGGGAGAAGCAGAGCGTTCCTAATTATTTTGATTTATTTTTTCTACTTTGGATGAAGAGCTTAACCTTGAAGAACTCGTAGAGTCAAGAGAATTGTCCTTTCTTATTTAAAGCTATAGATAGTAGGCAAAAGTTTTCAAGCAACTGGAAACAAGAATAATATTTTGTTCTTGTTTATTTTGATGGATTGTTAGGTAGAAAATGTATCGTGCTGTTTTTAGAATTTTGACACCTGTCCTCTTTCCTTCCGCCCATTCATGGCTGTCAAAGACCATCTCAGATCCTAGCTCCTTAGGAAATTCTCCCTATGCCCATCATCTGGAATTGATATTTCTCTTTTTCAAATTCCTATGTAAATTCATTCTCGTTTATTTGGAATTGATTATAGAGAGTTTTAGAGAGTTCAAGACCAGGAAAGGACCTGCGAATCAACACAATCTCATTTTGCAAACGAGGGGGGAAAAGTCCAGAGGAATTACGTATCTGCATAAGTTTCACAGTTGGACACACGTTGGCGGCTGTAAACCTACTTTGCCCAATTCCCACTGCAGTTCATTCCCTTAAGCCACAATTGCCTTAGATCTGCCATCTGCTATTGTTGGTTATCTTATCAAGAGAATTATGACATCTCACCAATAGTAAATCTTGAGGTCAGGGAACTGTTTCACTTCTTCAACTCATGCATTAAGCGCAGAATAATTTCTTGCTAACTGGTTGTGTTTTAGGTAATGATTACATCTACTTAATCTGTAACTTTTTACACCCTCAGGCGCAGAAGATAATACTGGAAGGGGCCAAGGAGGCAGGAATAAAGCAGAGAAGCAAGGTAAAGAGTGAGAGCCGATAAGATGAGTACACTCAGAATGCTAATATGTCTAAAGCTGGAGGTCATTTTCCCCGGAAAAATCAGTCCTTGAAGGTTTATCCAGCCAGAATGAAACGTGTGCCCGTCGGACAGGGGGTGCCAAAGTTCAGGTGAAGTTCTGGAGATGGAAAGCCTCTCTGCAGAAGAGGATTTCTACCGGGTGGGAGGGGTGAAAGCGAGCGAAGTCAAGGGGGAGAAGTCCGACCCCAAGCCCTGGAACTGGGAAGGGAGGCGCGACGGGTGGGCCGAGACGAGGGCAGACTAGCTCCGGGAGACACACGCTGGGCCCCGGGCGGCGGCGTCGTCCCCGGGCGTTGCCCGGGGCTGCCGGGGCCGGGGTGGGCGCCGGGGGCGGGGCCGGCCGGCCGGCCGGGGCGGGGCGCTGGCGCGGGCTCCCCGGGCCGGCACGCGGCGGCGCCCCCTCCCCTCGCCGCGGGCCTCCCCGCGCCGAGCACGTCCCAGCCCCGCGCCTCCGCCCCTCCCTCGCTCGCTCGCTGCTTCCCGCCCTCCCCGCAGCGCGGCCGTGCCGGCTTCCCCTCCGTCTCTCATGAATATTGAGCGGCCCCTGTTGTATTTCCCGAGCTCCATTGCGGAAGCCGAGGCTCGCCATATTGTGCGGCGGCGCAGGCGGCCGCGGCAGCTGATGGTCTGAGTCTCGCTGCGGCCGCGGCCAGCGGAGCCCCGGGGCTGGGGCAGGAGCCGGTGAGCTGGGTGGGCAGGCGAAGGGCGCGGCGGCGGTGGGCTGGACGCGCCTTGGCTCGGCCGGGCTGCGGACGACTGCGGGCGGCCGGGGTGGGGGGTGCGTATGTCCGGGGGGTGTGAGGGGAGATGGCGCCGCCGCCCCCGGCGCTCTCCTGGCGGGGGAGGCGGCTTCTCATTGTTCCCGTTCCGTGGAGGGTCACGAGAGGGGAGCGAGCCAGGTTTGCGAAAGCCCCAGCCGGCGGTGCGCCAGGACTCTGTCCTTCGCGGTGAACCCCTCGCTGCGCTCCCAGCGCGGAGGCCGGGGCTGCGGGGCGGGCCCCTCGCCTGCCGGGTGGGGGCCCCAGCCTGTCTGCCGCCGCGCTCCGGAGGCGGACGGAGCGGAATGCGGGTTTTTCCTCTCTGGGCTTTCCCCTGGCAGCCAGGGATGTGTGTCTGCACCGTGGGGTGGGGTAGGGGCACTTTGTGCAGAGACCTTCCCCCGTGGGGGCTGGAGTCGGGTGCGCGGGTAGAGGCGCTGCTTGGCGTCGGGGCTGCTTGCTGGCTGCGGGGAGACCCCTCCTGTTTCAAACATTCCTGGAGTGCCGCCTCCTGCCCGGCAGTATCTGTTGCTGCTTTCCGAAGCCGCGAGGTTCCCCCGGAGGAGTCGTGGGGGAGGGGGCGTCTCGGCTTGTTTGTGATGGAAGCTTCGCGTTTTGAACCCCGTGGTGTACGCTGAGACCCTTGTTGCCCGGTGTTGCTGGGGGAGCCTTGGTCCCGGTGGGCAGGATTGTTTCCCTCCTACAGAAGTTGCCTTCTTGCTCTTGGAGATGGTATTCGTAAAAATTGGTCTCAAACTTTGAGATTCATTCCGATTATTTGCATACTAAAACTTATCATAGACTAAATTTCCTTGAAGTCCCTTTGGATATCTTTTATGAGCCCGTCTGACGATTTGGAGAATGTGTGCCTTTACATTTTTGTAAAAGGGTTTGAAAAATCAGGTTTCTTTGCAGTGTGTAATTTGTTTCCTTTGAAAAGGATAGCTGTGCATTTAACGTTTTAGTAATAAACTGCTATTTCTTTTAAACATTAAAAAAATTGAGACGTTCTTTCAGTGTTTTAAACGGTGTGTGTTTAAAACTAATGAATAAGCGATTTGCATTACATAATCTACTTTTGGTAGTTCTGGGATCGTCAGATGGTATGCTTAGTGTATAGGTTGATAATCTGCTTGTATGAGGTGTAATTGTTGAATAGTTTAATAATTTAGATTGGTGTTAGTTCTTGGTTCTTAAGTGAAATTTGATCTTTAGATTTATAAAGAATTTAAATTGCAGCAACATGATTCTTGGTTATTCCATTTCCCCTTGAAATTTATACTTGTTACAATCAACAGGTTATCTTTTAAAGTTTTGATGGCACACTTAACCTACTTTTTAGTAAAATAATGGGTTGTTAGATTTCATTTTCCAAGGGTAGCCCAGCAAATACGGCTCTTCCTTTTTCTAAGGATCTGAGTTACCCCAGGTACCCTTTGGGGAACCCGCGTTTGAGGTTAATTATGGTAGATGGAGAATGAAGTGGAGAATTTGTGAAGGAAAATTGCCTGAGTCAGCCTAGTCCATTTGAATTATTTGGAAAGTAAGCTAATGGTCCTCCCGTGTGCCACACAGAAAAATTTCAAATTAGAATCACTACCATAATGCAGACAATGCAAATGTTCAGAATACTGGGAATTTTGAGTTTTTCCGTGTCTATGTGGAACACTGAGACAAGTTCCCATGCTTGAGTGGATGGGCCACGTCAGCAGACATCTTTGGAATTTCATTACTGATCTTTGATTTGTGGTGTCAGTTCTATTTAATCCGATTTATTCATGATTTGTGTTTATTTTATGCTGTCTTTGGAGAAGAGGTGATATATGCCTAATGAATAATATATAACCAGATGTTTCAGTGACAGTTTCATTTCTATATATTAGCAGAGACGCATAATTCCTTCCAGCAAGAGAGATGAGTTAACATTAAAATGCACTTTATTAAAATTATGGCAGTGTTTCTCGTATGACTTAAAGCACTTCATAGTTTTATAATGACTCATTTATTAAATTCTAGGGAAACAAAAAATGCATCATAGTTTGCAGTTTTTAAAAAAGGGAAAATATTTGTGAGATTATGTATACTGTGCACAGACATATCTACAATTGACTTTTAATCAGTGTTTTTTTTACACGCTTTGTGGATAGACATTGCTATTAGACACCAGTTGTTTAATTTCTTAATTGATTTGTTTCTCTGAAATCTTTGCTGTTAGAGGAACTTACTATTTCCATTTAATTCAGTACCCATAAAATATTGGGGTATAAAGGTACAGTAACGGTTAATTCCCTAAAGGTGTAGCTATCCTGTATTCTCCCACTGGTTTTCTCCTCTTTCTGCCTAATGTATTACTTGGTATTTCCAGTTGTGGGAATATAGTTTGGTTGATTGTACATGATATATTGACTGTGGTAATGGCACTTTTGGCATTTAAGTAGGAGTGTTCCTGTGTTCCTAGGCAGGAGATAGGTGCTAAGAAAATAGGTGGTCCATATTCAGTTTTATCCTTTGTGGAGAAAAAGCTTGTGTTCTTAATTCTATTTTGCCTTATGGTTGTTAGGCAACTGAAATGGACTGGTATGATTGGGCCTAGTGTTACGTCTCATTGGATGCTCAGAGGTGTATACATTGCTAAAAATTCTGGAAAGATTCCTATTGCTTAAATTCGTGTTTTCCATTTTCTTTTTGAGAATCAATTAATAATGCTGCTTCTATGTATAATTGGTTATAATTCTAAGAAATCAGTTTGTCTGTATTAAGCGTAATAGTGAAAAATTATATTTTGAAATGAACTTTGGATTAAGTCATCTAATGAGGGAATACTGTTAAGTGAAGTACCAGGCCAGATAAAAAACAGGTAAGCATTTTGGTCATTTGTTTTCAGCAGATGTGTTGCTTGTGGGCTCTCCTGCAAGGGAGGTTTCTTTTTGTTTCTTTGCTATGGAGCAAAGTTGTATTTTAAGAAGAGGTTAGATTCTAAATTCAGTGCATTAAACGATAGTCACATGCAGCAAAAAATTACAGTTGAAATCCTTTAAGAAGGCAGAGCAACATACCTTTAAATTCAGCTGAGTTTTGGTGTTGGAACAGATTGTCATTTCTTTCCTTTGAACACTAGATACAGTGGCTAGCTTGTATTTAGGGACCTTGTGGAACAACAGCAAAATAAAGTATCTTGAAATCCTAGAATCAGCATTCACTAGTCTCATGCCACACTGTTAGAGACACATGTGAACTGAGAACTGAGACAGCTGGGGAACAGGGAAACAACTCTACCATTTCAGCATTTTCTGTAGGTTATGTGCTGTAGTAAAGGGAGGTAGGTGTGGATGTTTGGAATAGCCTGTACTATTTAATTATTACTCATTTTCTCTCTCATTTAAACAACAGTGATTTTTGAGCTGCAATTTTACAGAAACAAATTTGTAAGGTTTCAAGTTATCCTTTATAAAATAAATTTTATTTATAGAATAACTCAAGCTTTGTTTACTTTCCCCTTCAGTGAAGCAGCAGAATATCTCAGAAGGGAATAGTAGAATCACTGTATTTAACAATGTATTGGAGTCCAGTAGAGAAAACAGAAACTTACATGAATTTCAACAGAGGGGACTTAATAGAGGAGTTGGTTG
Source organism: Galagoides demidoff (assembly GCA_963574575.1). Taxonomy (NCBI): domain Eukaryota; kingdom Metazoa; phylum Chordata; class Mammalia; order Primates; family Galagidae; genus Galagoides; species Galagoides demidoff. The sequence goes on along the minus strand of CAUYQV010100322.1, from coordinate 10,010 downwards.
AATGCGTGTAAGAGCAAAAAGGGAACATTACAGTAATCAGAACCTGAGAGCTGAGAGGAGAGGTTCCGTGGACCTGGTGCTGGGCTTTTGAGTAGGTCAAGCCAGCATTGTTCAGTTGCTGCCAGTACATATAAAGGCATGTGATATGGCTGGTTCGAGGAGAACTGAAAGAAGTTGAAAGTGTGAATCAGTTGCTGTTGCCAGAGCCAGGGGCTGCAGTTACTACTGGCAGGAACTGGAAAGAAGTCCCCTCACTCATCTTCCTGTTTTCCCACCTTGATTTAACTACCTCTAGGGGCAAAACTTAACATGTACCTGACTAGCAGAGAAGTTGGTGAAATACAGTTGCACAGTCTCAGCCACAACAACATAGGACAGAATCAAAGACGGTAGTTTTGGTGTTGAGAGACAGTGAGTAAATGATCTACACAAATAGTGGAGGTTAAAATATAGATAATAAATAGGAGATTCTGTCCTGACTGTGCCTTTCAGAAAACATTTATTATCTTCTGTGTGCCAGAGCCTGTGCTAGGGATTAGGGATAGAAAAACGAATCAAACAAGGTCTCTGTCCTTAAGAAATTTATCATAGCCTAAGTGGGGATGACAAGTAAACTACTGTACAGTGTTTTTTTTGAGACAAGAGTCTCACTATGTCGCCCCCCCCCCCCAGTAGAGTGACGTGGCATCACAGCAGCCTCTAACTCTCTCTTGCTTCAGCCTCCCAAGTAGCTGGGACTACAGGCTCCCGCCACAAAGCTTGGCTATTTCTTTGTTGCAGTTGTCATTTGTTGTTTTAGCAGGCCGGGACTGGGTTCAAACCAGCCAACCTGGAGCAATGAGCCAACCTCCACCTCTTGGGCTCAAGAGATCCTCTTGCCTCAGTTTTTCTATTTTTAGTAGAGGCAGGGTCTCGCTTTTGCTCAGGCTAGTCTTGAACTACTGAGCTCAAGCAATCCACCTGCCTGGGGCTCCCAGGATGTTAGGATTACGGGCATGAGCCACTGCGCCCAGTCTGCCTACCTAATCTTAATGACTACTATTTTTATCTTTTATCCTGATCAAATCCAACTTTATTCTGTCTGCTATGTTCAGCCCACCTTTTCTGGAAGCTCGTTCTCTGAGATGCTTAAATTTTGTCATATCCATAAGCATCTCTCTGTGCTTTATCTGATTTATAAAGACCATTATTTTCTCTCACTTTTAGTCTAGCACTGTGCCCATAAATGTTTGAGAAAAAATTGTTTTTGTAATGCACATTGCAATGCAAACATTGTTTCCTTCTTTCAAGGTCATTAGAGAATAGTTCTGGTGAAGTTATTTGATAATTACAGGTGTGAGAATTGAAAGGCTAAAACAATCACTTAGTTTAAAATGCATAGCACCAATAGATCTAGACATGAGATTTTTGGATATCTGATTTGTATTCCAGAACTAACAGCTTTGAGAGTGATTCCTTTTGATGGGTGAATAAAATCCTCCCCTGCCTCTTCTATTATTTTATACACTGTTGTCCTAAAAAAATCTCACATTTATTTGGGGAAAGTATTTTAGTTCTTAAAAATAAAACATCATGATGAAGTTTCTTAATTGTCCACCCCTTTTTCTTCCTCCCTGTATTGATTACCACTTCCTTTACCATGAAATGTGCAAATCTACAGTACTTCATTTTGACTTCTTTTAAGAAGAGTTGTTTTGCTTGTTTCTCCCAACATACACCATGTTGATTTAATTTAAAACCAACTAATTCGTTGCTTTTTAAAAAAAAAGATGTATGCCTCCATGCCAGTAATTGCATTAGACCCTCACTATTTACACTGTTTGCTATGTAGAGATTTATTCAGTCTGGGACCGCTGCCTTGGAACCCAGCCAAACGTTTTATAGAAGGCTTTACTATATTCCAGAAGGGGTAGTGTTGTGTATAGGAGGAGCTGCAGAATTGAATGCAGGAGACTTATGTGGTTTCTAGGCCTGGTTCCACTACTGGCAAGATTCTTGGCCTTTCTGAGTTTGTTTTCTAGTTTAAAAAAAAAAAAAAAAGAAAGAAAAAGAAAAAATCACCCTCGTTGACCTTACTGATTATTTGAAAGGACATTAAGAGGTGATTTTGGTAAAGGAGTTTTTGTAACATTAGAGCACGTTTTAAATATAAGGGGGCGGTGTGTGTGAAGAAAGAAAAGCAGTGAGAGAGATGCACTGATTCTTGGCTTGGATCCTAGGGATAATTTTGTGTCTACTTTCTCAAGTTTTTGAGTTTCTGTATTTAAAGAAAGTTGTTAGGGTGATAATGGTGTGGGAAGAGTTGTGGCTGCCCTGTAACCCTCGTTTTCACAAGTTTGGTTGATGGTATAGCATTCCGACCTGCTCTCCATTACTTTTTTTTGAGATAGTATCTTACTCTGTTGCCCTGGGTAGAGTGCTGCCATCATTATAGCTCACAGCAACCTCGAACTCTTGGGCTTCGGAGATCTTTTGCCTCAGCCTCCCGAGTAGCTGGGACTATAGGTAACGGCCACCACCTCCAGCTAGTTTTTTATTTTTAGTAGAGACGGATCTCGCCCTTGCTCAGGCTGGTCTCAAACTCCTGAGCCCAAGCATTCCAGCTGCCTCTGCCTCCCTGAGTGTTAGGGTTACAGGTGTGAGCCACTGTGCAGCCTCAGGGTGACATACCTCGTTAATTGTTTTCCACCAAGGCTGAGTATTTATATATTTTATGAGACACCATCCCAAACGTTCATTATGTATGTAGAAACAAAACTAGCACTTTGTAGATTGTTTGTATGACAAGGGCCTGAGGGAAATAGGAGAAACAGCTGCTATAGGTAGAATATCCCCTTTCAGAATGCTTAAAACCAGAAGTTCTGCATTTCAGACTTTTTTGGATTTTGGAGTATTTATACTGTACTTGCCAGATGAGCATTTCTAATCCAGAAATCTGAAATGTTCCAAAGAACATTTCCTTTGAACATCACATTGGTCCTCACAAAGTTTTTGGATTAGGGCTACTAAACCTGTGTTACTATTTTGGCTGTAGATTACTATTGTTTTGTTTTATATGAGAGTTATACTAGTTTCAGAAAATTTCTGTTTTTAAAAATATGCTTAGAAGATTGGAAATTATATCTGATTAGTTTTAATGAGTCCATTCTTTTATTTTTTATCTTAAAACTTTCAGTTAGCATCCTTGTAAGCAAAGCAGGGCTCTTTGAATTAGTGGAAAGATCTTTAAAAAAAAAATAGCTATGCGGTACTGTCCCCTCATAGTATTAAAGTATACGTTGTTAAAGGCTCCTAAGTATTGATAGTTAAGTTCTGTCTACAGTATTAACACTGCCTGGAGGCACTGGAGGTCCCGGAGCTCACCTTCTCTGTGAGTGGGCCATGAGCTCACCTTCCCTGTAAGTAGACCACGGGTGCCACGTGGTGGTCATGGTGGTGCTGGATGCATACTGCCTGGGAGGAGAAGGGAAGACTCCTCAAGCCCCTCGGGGGTCATGTGCCCAGCTATAGTTCTGTTTTTTGGTGAATGCTGCTGGCTTTGCCTGTATATAGTACCTGGCTACCTCCTGGTGCAATACTTCCAGCAGATGGAAGAACTACCTGGAGACAGGCAGGGGTTTCTGCTTTCCCCTGGTGAAAGCCTGTTTGTTTGGCAGTGTGCCCAAGGCCTTTCATGGGGTTTCTCTGGCTCCTTGAACAGAGACACAGAGACAGCAGAGATCACCCCCAAGTTGTAGGCCTGAAGCTGTCTAGGTGTCTTCCTCACTTGGGGTGTGCTATAGGAAAGAGTGTTACCTGCAGCTCTGGAGCCATAGCCATTAGGTGAGTGCTTCATGGACTCAGTTTCTGGTGCTAATGAACTGTGCTGACTCGGATTGTGGCTGGCCTCCTACATCGGCTGCAAGCAGCCCTGGCATGAGGCACCCAAGTACTGGCACTCCTTTGCCAGACTGTCCAATGTACTTAGCAGCTGGTGCCAACATAGAATTCTCAAGTTTATCAGCTTACCCACCGAAATGCTGGCCAAAACTGCTGAGGTGATCCTGATCTGTGTTATACTGATGAGAAAGCTGGTGTCTCAGTGCAGCTATAAGCACTAGGAATATGTGACAGCTGTCCTCATCTCCAGCTCCCCAGCCACCACACTGGTAGGCCTCATTGGAAGGCTGCATTGTTTTTGACAGCTTCACCTCAAACTGGCAAGATGCCTTCTTTGCCTGTGTCATTGGTGTGGATGATACTCAGGGTCAGTTTCTTCTGCTTTTATAGTAGGCTCACTGCTAGGGCAGGAAGCCCTCCTAGAGGGGACCTGCATCATGGGATGACAGCAGGTTTGCTGTCCACTCTCTGCTACTCTCCCTCTGCTCCCACTGTGGCCAGCTATTTATCTTCTATGCCATTGGGCAGTTTGGGGACACTGTCTTCATCGTTATCGTGACTCTCTGCCTGGCTTTTGCTAGCCTCCTTTCTTGCCTCCTCTATAACCATACTGTCACTGTGGTGGGAGGGCTGGAAGTGCTGTGTCTTTTTTTTTTTTTTTTTTGTGACAGAGCCTCAAGCTGTCCCCGTGGGTAGAGTGCTGTGGCCTCACAGCTCACAGCAACGTCCAACTCCTGGGCTCAAGCAAGTCTCCTGCCTCTGCCTCCCAAGTTGCTGGGACCACAGGTGCCCGCCACAACGCCCGGCTATTTTTTTTGGTTGCAGCCATCATTGTTGTTTGGCGGGTCTGGGCTGGATTCGAACCTGCTACCTTAGGTGTATGTGGCTGGCACCTTAGTCACTTGAGCCACAGGCGCCAAGCCATGAAAGTGCTGTGTCTTTACTGCCCTCCTGCTCTGAGAACATGTATGGGGTTATCTTAGTTTAATAGAGAAAGACCATGCCAGTCCCCTGCGTAGAAAATGTGAGCAAGCTGGATGGTTTCTGAGGGATCACCTTCTCCACTTGTAGGTTTTCCTTTTTTGAGATAAAGTCTCAGTTTGTCACCCTCAGTAGAGTATCGTGGTGTCATAGCTTACAGCAACCTCCAACTCTTGGGTTCAAGCGATTCTCTTGCCTCAGCTTCCCGAGTAGCTGGGAGTACAGGCGCCTGCCACAACACCCAGCTATTTTTAGAGAGGAGATCTCACTCTTGCTCAGCCTGGTCTCGAGCCTGTGAAGGGTTTCCTCTCTTAATAGTAACTCCTGCTGTAACTTCCCAGAGATACTGGCACCAGGGTGTTTTCTCGATATCACAGACCAGCTCTGCAGCTGGGAGGGTGGAGCCCAGGAGGCAGCCTTCCTCTTTGCCATGAGCTACTCATCCTCCATAGGCAGGTTCTTCTGAGTACTGGAATGGAGACAGTCCTCCGTGTAGCCGGGTGGGAAGTAGAGAGTCAAGAGGGTAGACAGGATGGAGTGGGGTGCAGCATGAAAAATTTCCTGTTGGGTGCATTGTACATTTTCAAGTGATAGATAAATTAAAAACCTAGACTTCTCCACTGTTCATCCATGTAACACAAATCACTTTTATCCTCTAAATCCACTTAAATTAAAAAAAAAAAATGAGGAAAAAAAAGGGCAAAAGTACCCTGAACAGCCCCCCAGTTCCCTGAAGTCTTACCTTGAGTGTTGGCTTTGCTACTCAGACTCCTTCCTCTGCAGACACACCTGTATTTCTTACTCCAGTGAGAAAAACACAAATAATGTAGGCTCCAAACATTGCTTTTTCTGGAGGGTGAAAGATGGTACTGTGCTGAGGAACTCTGCCAAGCACCACCACCCAGTGCTCAGAGATCCTAGGCTCTGTTCCACGAACCAGTAGCAGGTTTGGGGTACTTTGGAAATACAACTTTTGGCTCTTAACAATTTTACTTTTTTAAATTGCCACACACACACAAAAGATAAAACATTGAGTTCTGTGTTCTTAAGGTTGTTATAATAAGCATAGTTGTATTGTAATATAGGTTCCATTTGTCAGTTTGGGATAACCGGTGATAATTTACTAATGTAGTCTCCTGAAGGAAAATTTTTTTTCCAAAAGTCTCCATCATGTTAAGAAAGCTAATATTACAGTTATGTATGCTGTAGATAACATTGTTTTTTTTTTTGGAGACTGAGTTTTAAATTGTCACTCTGGGTAGAGTGCCTTGGCAATCATAGCTCACAGCAGCCTCCAACTCAGGCTCCAGCGATCCTCTTGCCTCAGTTTTCCTGTTTTTAGTACAGACAAGAGTGTTGCTTTTGCTCAGGCTGATCTTGAACTTGGGAGCTCAAGCAGTCCACCTGCCTCCGCCTCCCAGAGTGCTAGGATTACAGGTGTGAGCCACCGTGCCCAGCCTATACATAGCGTTATTAATGTCAGTTTAATTAACCTTTTGAATAATCTTTGGAATAACTGATTTAGAATAATTAAGACAATATTGGTTTGCCAGGGAGAAAAAAAGTTTTAGAGGGTAAATGATCCATCATTCATTTCTAATATGAATTGTTTTTAGTTTTAATTCCGTTGTTCAGTAAGTTGCTTAGTTCTTTGAGAAGTAATTAAAGAGCTAAGAATGGGGGGAAACTGTGTAAATTATTACTTAAATGATCTTTTAAACAAATATTATAATTTTCAGTTGTTGCTTTGTTCATTTTTAACTTTATTTTTAAATTTTGAAAAAGTGAAGTAGAAAGAAAAAAGTCATCCATGCTTTCTGTACTCAATTACGCTTACATTTTGATATAGTTCCTTTGGGGAATACGTTGTAGATTTTGGTCTGATTTGGTTTAAAACATACTTTTAGCTATGCTCTATTATATATATGTAGACCTAAATTTATGTGTGTTTTAAAATCTAACTTCAAATATCAATATTTTCTATGCCAGAACCAGTTAGATAACATTTTTAATGATAGCATAGATATTTCAGGAGGATGTACCATAGTGCATTTTTGTGGTTGGATTGTACAGTTCCTTTTAGGGTTGTATTTATGTTGATAAGGAGATTATTCACTGTGGCAATGGGGGACAGAAGTTAGTAACAAACAGTACCTCTTGTCTCCATAAAGTTCACCTTTCCAAAAGAATCCGTTACTGTCTTTGGTGGCAGTAGCTGCTTTTGCAGTACAGTTGGAAAAAAGTTAAGAAGGAATTAGATAATCTGCTTCCCCATTTAGGCCTGAGAATTCTTTTTTAGATGGAGTGAAGCAGGTGTTTTGGCCTTCAGTTCAGGGATCTCACCCAGGATCTGTGAATATAGCTACTTCTTTATATTCACGGGTTCTATATCCACACAGTCAACCAACCACAGATTGGACATGTTCTGGGGAAAATATATGCGTGTAATACTACAGTAAAAACAAAATACAAATTTTCAAAAGTGTATAACAATGATTTACATAGCATTTATATTATTATAAATAATCTAGAGATGGTTTAAATATATGGGAGAGTATGTATAGGTGGGTCCTCAAACTTTTCCTAAACAGGGGGCAAATTCATTGTCCCTCAGACTGTTGGAGGGCTAGACTGCAGGCCCCAGGACGAGTCAGCTGCTAAGCAGGACAGGCAGTGGTGGCAAAAAAACCGGCGGGCTGGATAAATGTCCTAGGGAGGCTGCATGTGGCCCCCCGGCCGTAGTTTGAGGATGCCTAGGTTATATGCAGTTACTATGCCATTTTATATAAGGGCTATGAGTATCCTTAGATTTTGGTATTTGGAGGGGGAGGTGTGAGGGTCCTGGAGTTATTCCTCTGGATACTGAGGGCTGACTGTGTGCTGAATTGTGTGTACATGTGCTTTTGTGTGTCTTTTCCCCCTTCAACAGTGAGAGTTGCTTTGATCGGATTTTTAAGGGAGTGTGTAAATCCAGAAAAAAAGTTAAGAACTATGGATTTAGACAATTTTTGTTAGAAAATGGAAGTAGAGGAAAAACTATAAAACGTGCCCAAAACTATATCTGTTACATCGAATTAATATTAGTTTTCTTTTTCCTTCATTGTTCAGTTATGTGGGTTGAATTTTGCTCACGAAAGAATGGACTTCACTGCTTTAGCTACTTACATTTTTCTTTATTACGGTATTAGTCTGGTATTTGGTTTTCTCTTTTTAACATTGATTATTTGAAGAAGTCACATTAAAATTATCAAAATCTCTGTGAACACAGCGGTAGATGATGGCTACTTACAAGCCACGGAGAGAGGCCTCAGAGAAACCACTCCAGCTGGATGTCAGATTTATAGCTTCCAGAATAGTAAAAAAATAAATTTCTGTTGTTAAAGCCCTTCATGAAAAGGTATCACGGTCCGATTGCTAATAAATGGCTTCGCCTTAGTGAGTATTTAAAGAAAAAGAAAAAATATATATACATCTCTATATATACATGTACACACACATAACGTTTGGAGCTCTTTGCCTTATTTCCAGAGCAGATTTTTTATAACATGCTCATTTTCTAGATAAAGAGGGTTAGATCTGTATATTGACTTGTTTAAAATAATTTTGATTTCTAATATATGTGAATTGTGCTGAATTTTTGCTGCTTTATCAGAGGTATAATATTTCTATCCTTAAAGTTTCTGATTTCTTTTTTCATATTTACTTTTTTCCCTAGTATCTGGCTTGCTTTTAGTCTTTTGAAACCTCTGGAGCTACTTACTTTTTCTAGGATTATTGATGCAAGTTGCAGAAATTTGGAGACATTAGGCAAAAAAGAAGCCAAATTATCAATTCCAGTTTTGGAATTATTTAAGAACAAAAAGTGGGAATAGCGGTCTCCTGAATCCCCAGGCTGGCTGCTGTTTCCCATACTAGTTGTTTTTATTTTTTCTTTTTCTGCAGAAGAAAATTTGCCCTATGTAACAGAGGGACACTGGAAACGTTCTTGCTCTTCTATTCTTAAGATAAAACTCTTCAGACTGTCTTAAGCTCTTTGTTAAGAATCTGTACTTATTGTAATATGGTAACAGTAAGCAGGAGTTGAAAAATGGAGGGGGAAAACCCCCCCAAACTCCTAACAAGTCCATGTTACCTTTAGAACATAGGTTTTACACAGCCCTCATTATAGCACAGGTGTACAGTGTCTCTCAGCATTTTACCTTACAAGTGTTTCTGATTATTTTGTTATTAATGTTATTTTTTAGTGGCTGAAAAAATTTCCTGATTGTGGCTTGGCGCTTGTGGCTCAAGTGGCTAAGGTGCCAGCCACATATACCCTAAGGTGGTGGGTTCGGATCCAGCCCAGGCCCGCCAAATAACAATGACGGCTGCAACCAAAAAATGGCCAGGCGTTGTGGCGGGCGCCTGTGGTTCCAGCTACTTGGGAGGCAGAGGCAGGAGACTCGCTTGAGCCCAGGAGTTGGAGGTTGCTGTGAGCTGTGATGCCATGGCACTCTACCCAGGAGGATAGCTTGAGGCTCTGTCTCAAAAAAAAAAAAAAATTCCTGATTGCAGCTCCATGTTAAAGGTATTAATACTGTAGTTATTGTAATAATAATAATATGTTTAGTGGTTAAGGACATGGTCTTAGTCCAGCGACCCAGAGGAACTGTATTAAAGGGTTGTGGCATTAGGAAGGTTGAGAACCACTGCCTTAGTCAGATAGACCCACTTGGGTTTGAATCTTACCGCTGACATTTAGCAAGTCATTTGCTTGCTTGTTTATATTTTGGCTCAGCTTCCTTGTTAAATGAAGGCATTAATAATAGTATCTATTCAATGGGGTCGTTAGAATTAAATGAGATTTCATATAAAGTGGTGAACATTGTGAATATTACTTCCTATTAATTACATTTCCTAGACCTGGGATTACTGGGTCACATATACACTATATATGTATTTATACATACATATTTAAATATATAATTATATATATAAAATTTTTGACCTAAGAATGTTTCAACCTTTGTTTGCCTAAGGAGTTTTCAGTCTACTGCTTCATCCCACTATTTAAGTTTAGTGACCTAGCCTAGATCCCAAACTTTGGCATAATGCAAAATCTCAGCCCTGAACAAACACCAGTTCACCACATCCATAATTAATACAGGCAC
>CAUYQV010100321.1:0-67209 GCA_963574575.1 Galagoides demidoff | reverse complement strand
TGCAGACTTGAAGGTTCTCGAACTTTCTAGTGCATTAGGGGTCATGTAGGGAGCTTGTTAAAAATGTGGACTCTTGGGCTGCGCCTGTGGCTCAGTGAGTAGGGTGCCGGCCCCATATACCAAGGGTGGCGGGTTCAAACCCAGCCCTGGCCAAACTGCAAAGAAAAAAAAAATAGCCGGGCATTGTGGTGGGCGCCTGTAGTCCCAGCTACTCGGGAGGCTGAGGTAGGAGAATCACCTAAGCCCAGGAGTTGGAGGTTGCTGTGAGCTGTGACACCATGGCACTCTAGCAGGGGACAAAGTAAGACTGTCTCAAAAAAAACCCCAAAAACAAATGCAGACTCTTCTTCCCCTCCATGTTGATTTTGTAGGGTTATTATGAGTCTGGAGATGTGCTATTTGTCACAGCTTCCCCAAATTTCTCTGATATCAATGGTCCACACTCTCAAAAAAACCTCCCCAAGATTCCTTATGGATAACTTTGGTGGAGACCATGCAGATGGCTGAGGGACTACTAGTCATCAGGGAACAAGCAAAGCTACTGCCCATTCTGCCCGCCCCCCTTTCCTGGCACAGAAGCAGATTTCTAGAATTTCTAAGATGCAAGCTAACTTGGGAGCAACAAGCATTCCCTACATTCCCCCCACCCCATAGGTGCTGTCACACCTAAAGCAGCTTCACTGCATACCCTGAGCTAGTTCCTCACGCTTCCTCATCTCCCCTCCACAGAGACTAACAAGAATAACCCCTTGATTCTAGTCCTGGGCATGGAGAATCTGAGACCAAAACAATGGAGGAAATGATGTAGGGAAGGCTTCGGGATGCTTCAGAAATTAACAGTAGTGTTAGCGTTGAAAACTCAGCTCAAATGGTACTTCTTCCAGGAAGCCTTCCTTAAGATCGGCCTCTCCTCACAGAATCTTAGATTTCCCTCCTAGGTGATAACATAACATACCCATGAAAATATTCACCACAAAATGCAGGGCATCGCAGTGTACTATAACTGTTTTATTTAGACTGTGCACTCCTTGCAGGCAGGTGCTACATCTATATCAGTCATCCTATCTTTCAGTTCCCCTGTACCTAACCTGGTGAATAACTTGGGAAGAACTGCTGATTGCCCAAGAGAGATTTCCCAGACCCACAGCAAACCTCCTTTCTATAACTGCTCATGGCACCATCTTCTTCTCTTTTGAAAGACTTTATTCTCTGAGTATTTCAGTGACTGGTTGATCTCTGTCTCTGCCCTCTACTAGCTCCATGAAGGCAACAAAGAAGATAACTCAAAACGATACTTAAATAATATCTACAGAATGGTGGATTCAGACAGCAATAATTTCAGCGTTGGTGAGATTAGTTAGATGGGGCAGAGATGGATACCTGGATAGTGTGACCTCTAAGGGGCTATTAGATCTTGGTTGGTTCCTGCTCTTACATTCAAGGAATCCAGTATAAAGCTTATGGCAGTATAAGTTTGACTATAAAACTGGGAGAGAAAGGGCCTCTCTGAGCACAAAAATGGTAGACCAAGACCTTGCTTCCATTGTATAATCCGTTTCCTTCATGTAAGATGCTGGTCCTAGTGCTCTGAACCGACTGCCTTTCACATTCTTCCATGACTTCTTCCATGCTACTTCCCAATCAGGGAATTTTTATCTCTATCCTGTCTAGTATTCCCTTCAAGGTTGGTTGCAACTTGGTTGAAGTAGCCCAGTGGAAAGCCAACAATGGAATCCCACACTCCATGTTCCTCTTTTGGAGGAGAATTTGGACCTTTTCCTTATGCCTTCTTCTTGTCGGAGAAAGTTAGTAATAGTTCTAGCAGGTTTTTTGTCTGGTAAGAACACATTTTGCAAGAATTTGCAAAATTCCATTTACTGGCATTCTCCTATATTTCAAGTCCAACCCAAGCTTCCCATTTTCCCCTATCCCCCATCAACTTCTAACCAACTCAGCTTAATGATTCCATGGTGGTAGACGGCACTGTGGGACCAGGAGCAAACAGCACCGTGCAACACCTTCAACAGTCTTAAGAACATTTCAGAGAAAAACCCTTGAGAATGTTAAATATTTACTAAAAAATCTAAGTTTTATCAGAAAAAAAAAAGCAAAAAACTTTTTTTTAGGATAAAACGATAAAGATATGAGTAGGCTATAATCTGTATAAATGCAAAAAGAGAAGGCAAATTCCCCAAGAATAAAGAACATCCTTTCAACAAGTTGCAGGTAACCTTAGAACCAAGTAGATAAAAATCTATCTTCCTTCTTCTAGAGCCACATGTTATGAAAGGAAAAGATTAATACTTTTTTTTTTAATAGTGGGTAGACTAGGCCTTGCACCACTGAGGCATTGTCATTTTTGGTAACTGTATTGAAGGTACAGTGGTGGAAGGCAATGGCTGCCACCCTGATTTCAATGTCAGCGCCTAAAGATTTAGCCCAGATGTCTCCAGTGTTCCCTAATTAACCATTACCTATGCATTAGCATAAATGTATCAATTCTCTTTAATTTTTAATCTGTACAATTTGATTTAAAGCGACTCTCTCAAGTTTATTACAGTTATAAGAAAATACTGGTGAATGCTGATGACAATGAGGGTAACAGTAGTTAGTCACTTGTTAAATACTTCACAAAAGGGGGTGGCACCTGTGGCTCAAAAGAGGAGGGCACTAGCCCCGTATGCCGGAGCTGGTGGGTTCAAACCCAGGCCCGGCCGAAAACTGCAAAATAAATAAATAAATACTTCACGAAATATCACAGAATTACAGGTAAAAGTCCTATACACACCTCTCATTTAATAATTTCAAAACCATTATTTCCTCTATTTTTAGAAAAGAAAATCAAGAATCAGAACAATTATGTACGATGCTTATGGCCCAAAAGCAAATGATAGAAGAAGGACATTCGTGTTCTTTCTGGTACACTATGGCGCCATTCTCAAAATACACACATCCGTATTTCTGGCACGTTTGGGGAATAAGCCCTAATTCACACCATCCCGCCCTCTATAATCGTACAGATCTTTATCACATCCATTCTTAATCTCCTAAATTAAGAGCATTAAGTATAGTTGTTTTGCCCTCCTATGTTAATATCTCAAATCCACTGGCTACTTTAATATCCCCTCTCAGATTCTCCATTGGTTTTGTCAGGTTGTTCCTGAAGTGTCATGGTCAAGATGAGATCACGATGGCCAGAGACGAGCTTCTGGGTTTGATGCCAGCACCCTCCCTGGTTATACCCAGCCTTTGGTCTGCCTTCATAACTAAAGCCACATTTGGGTCAAAGTCTTCCGAGGAGTGTTTACAGTGATTTATAAACCCATTTACTCGGTGATCACCTCTAATTCCGGCTTCTCATCTCCAAGTACAATTTATTTTTTTCGTAGGCTTTGTTAGTACAGATGTTCTTCCCTTTTTAGCACACTTGGCCCATCATGGCTTTAGTGTTTCAGTATTAGATTCAGAAGCTTCCCTACCCAAAGTGATTAGATAAAAGAATTAAAGTAGATCAGCCCCAACCAAGGCCTAAGGGTCTCTGCTGTCAATGGCTGTCCGTTGGGACAAATAACCGTATATACCTAACCACTGATTCTCGCCTCTAAGATAAGATCATCTTCACCTATCAGGATGCATTCTCTGGTATTTGGCTCATTAGCTATTTTAGTAGGAGAAAATAGCTGGAAAAATTCACCATGTCAATTTCATTTATTTGTCTGATTCTCATGATAATTGCTCAATTGTGCCATGTTCTTGGCATCTTAGACTTGACTTCAGAGTATTCACTGCTCTGTGGATCTCAGGGTACACAGCAAAGCGAAGACTGCAGCTTCACGGCTATTCCATATACCTGAGTCATCTGTGTAGTACACAGAAAACTGCTCTGGGAAGAACAGGATTTCTTTGCCCACATCAAGAGCCGCAGTTATCGAGAATGACCACATCTACCCATGTACGTGCAGCCTTATTCTCTGGGTATAGCTCATTTAGCTCAAGATCCGCAACTATCTGATGAAACAGTAAAGATTTTATGGGGCACACAAGCAGTTAAAAGCCCTTCTTCTGCTGGATGAGATGAAGAAACAAGTACTCTCGAAAAAACAAAGAGAAATTAGCCTGATAATGAAAAACCACTAAAAGCAATTTATGAACCATTCCCCTGACAGTGTATAAACTCTTAATATACTGTACATAATTCAAGGTTGGTCTTTTTTTTTTAATTCCTTCTTCCTAATCACACACCTTTCTAGCAGCAATACTGACACCTGAATCTCTTTTTTTTACCGTTTCAGAGGGATACACAACAGCAAAAATAGCTATGCATTTAATGAAGCTAACACTTGTATTGTTTATTCAAGTGTATGCCTCTGATGATATAAAAAAAGATTAATCAACCAGTTGTGAAACCAAATATTTGCAGAATCCAAGCCCTTATGTAAAAGCCTACATTTATAGCTGCATACCCTTAGATAAACAATCTAGAGATCACCACAGATGAAGTTAAATGGTAAGAATATCATTTCCTTAAAAGCCATGATAGCCAAGAAAAAAGTTTTGCAAAATAAAATTGGGTGGAGGCTATAATAAACAGGCAACTACGGCATCCCAAAGGACCAAAAAGCAGAAAGAAATTTCAGCAAGGATAACAAATTAGTTAGGCAAAGTCACAACGAGAGAGGGCAGACGAAAATAAAGGCAAAGGATGTAGCGTCCAGGGAAAGAGGAAGGGGCGAGTGGAAACAGCTGGAATTGTTCAGCTGTGTCAACATTCGGCTGTTTCACAGATTGACTAGCAAAGTGTCATCTGAAACCAATTACATTCCCAAAACCCCACGGACCCAGTTCATAACATTGATTAATCCACATTGTGAAAAAGTCCCCAAGCAAAACTAGAACAGCTGTCAGCCCTTGGAGCTCAAAAAACAGCAATTGCTTAAGGAAGGGAAAAAAAAAAAAAAGAGGAAAAAGAAAAGCTACTCTTTAAATTTTAGGGATTTTCAGAAGGTATGCCTACTGAAATAGAAGATCGTTTTAAAACGACTCCACCTCGTGTCTGCCTGAGCACAACCGACTATAATTAGAAAACCCAGGGTCATGTTAAAATAAACCCCAAGTCCATTCCCCAAGTCAGCACAACTGCCTGAGCGTCTGTAATGCTTTGTGTCTTTTCGCTCCCTTCTGGGAATAACACCATAATCTCATTGTATTTTAAAGAATGTTTATTTTTTTTCCTCCTCATTATTTCCAATGCATTAATCTACTTCCTTCGGGCCCATAGAAATGAAGTTCTATTTCACATTTAATAATGATAACTTTTTTTAGATTTTGTTATATTTCACAGAAGTAGAAGAATGCACAAAGCTCTGGATTGGCAAGCATGTAAAACTTGTAATGAGTCAAATGCACCAATGGCCGGTACACCCCGTCTGTGGTGAAACCACCTGCATAGGGTCCTATGAGGGTGTGAACAGGAGCCCCCAGGGGATCCTGTAAGGAGCCAAAGACAACAAACTCATGACAAAAGCCGTGGTCTTGCCTCTGAAGCTACGGAACCTAGCAATCCAGCCACCAGGTATGACAAAGGTGACCCAAACACCATGCCAGCTGCTGGGGAACCCCTCCTGAGCGTGTCTCCAGTCCTGTAAACTTTGACCTGAACTCACTGCCGTGAGGCTGCAGAAGTTGCAGAGGTCCCTAGTTCTCTAGAGGAATTTTTCCTGCAGAAATAAAATCCATACATATTCGTATGCTCATTCATTTAGCAAACATTTACTGAATGTCTATATCCAACACACAGGGCCCTGTACCCAACAGAGCGACGTGCAAACATTTCACAGGCTGAACTTTGTAGATGAGGAAATTAAAATCCAGATAATGTAGGGAGCTGCCCAGTGCCATACAACTAGTATTTGCTACCGTTTGCACTCACACCCAGGGCTATCTTACACCTACTCTGTGCTCTTTTCCCAAAACTGTATTACTACGTCATGCTGAACACAGGCCCTCCTAAGCTAGCTGAGGATCTCCAAAGCATGAAAAATATAGTTCCTAGCAGGAAATGAATTCTGAGTTAAAAAAAAAATGGGTATAAATTGGATTTTAAGAACACAAATGGCTTATATATTCAGATTCCATTCTCCCTCTGCTCCCTCCCCCATTAGTAATGTAATGGTCTTGTCTGTGGAAGCACCACTCTGCCCCTGCAAGGTTTAGGAAATGAAGTATCTCTGTGATCCCTCCCCCCACACACACACTTACACATACGTCTCATAGCACTAACCAATACTACATGTACAAGACTGTTTCTAACTCGAACCATTTGGAGAAGTACCAACCTTGATTTCACTGGTAGGTATGGGATTTAAAAGAGAAAAGAAACAAAACACAATCCACAATTTGCTGTACCGCGCAAAGGAATATAGGCTTATGTTTTGGATTTTGGAGTTGAAGGTCAAAGTTAACCAGAGTAGCAAGTTGTTTCAGAAATAAAGACCAAGGGTTACTAAATAGTGTGCTCTAAATAGTAATAATACTCTCCTAGCTTTCTAGTAGGTAACATCTCCACTGACTTTTGACGGATGTTTGCACATGGGGCAGGGGGGAGTGTAGAAGTGGGGGTGCCTCTTGACAGATCCTCTAATGCTTTCTTTTTCCTATTGGTTTTTTTACCCCGGAGGATATTTATAATTATTGTTCTTTAAATGTTCGTGATGTCACAGATAAAGAACATCAATTGCTCCCAGCAGAACTCTAACTACAGTTCTGTGTTCGTAAGAGCAAATTGTTGTTTATACATGGACAGGATTGTAAATGAGGGGAAGAACATTACAAATTATATGTTACTGAAAGAAAGCCAAAACACCGCTATTTCTTTCTGTTTATGAAAAGATATCATTACCTGACTCCTGCCCTCTCTCAGTTGCTCAGTGGACACTGGCCTCATTGAGCCTCCAGGCAAGAGAATACTAGGAAGTTTATATTTTTACGTTATGATTTTAGAACACAGGATTATACCCAGTGTGATGGAGGCAAAATTACTCACATTCTAAGCTACTCTAAGAATAGTTAGAGTGCAAAAGTTATATAAAGTGCTGAATGGAAAAATCACCCCAAGAACTACACACATGCATGACTTTCTAATAAGTCTACCTACACGCCTAACATTTAAAAAAAAAAAAAAAAGGCTTGGTGCTTGTAGCTCAGAGGCTAGAGCACCAGCCACATACACCAGAGCTGAAGGGTTCGAACCCAGCTTGGGCCTGCCAGACAACAAAGATAACTATAACAAAAAAATAGTCAGGTGTTGTGGTGGGCACCTGTAGTCCCAGCTACTTAGGAGGCTGAGGCAAGAGATTTGCTTAAGCTAACTTTGGGGTTGCTGTGAGTTGTGATGCCAAGCACTCTACAGAGGGAGACATAGTGAGACTCTGTCTCAAAAATAAACAAACAAAAAAACCCACTATGCAAGAACCCCAATGAAAGTTTGAACAAGCTGGGGTCTTTTCTCTGTACATCTTGATTAACGTAAAGTTACTATTAGATATATTTTTTTTATTATGTTATATTTTTTAACATAAAGTTACTATTAGATACATTGTTTTTATTTTACTGTAAACAATTCTTATTTTAAACAAGCCCTATTCCCAGACAAAAATTTTTTGTGAACTAATGGCAGTCAAAATTTACTATATCTGAGGCTACCGTATGATCTCCCAAGGAGGATGGAGAACCCTGCATGAGGCTTGTGCTGCTGTTTGAGGATTAAATGAGTAAAGCCCAGGTACTGTACTCAGAACAGAATGCATAAGATAAAATATGATACAAGTGTTGTAATAATGTTAGGCGTTCAAAGTCACTGTTTCCATTTCATTGGAGTTCTAGGAAAAGTGCATTCCAGGAATTTAGGTCTGGGAAGACCCAAGGTAGCAAAAGACAACTCTGAAAAGTGATGGTTTCCTTACCACTTCTCAGCACACCAAATGCATCTTCTCTTAACTCACTGCAGAGAAGCAGCTGAGTAGGAGCGGGTAGTGCACGTCCGCTCTGATGTGCAGCTGGCCGAGGGCCACGCGTGGTCTCCCCACTCTTGCTTCTGTGCAGTAAACAGCTCCTCAGAGCACTTTCGTGAGATTCACATGCCAAAGGCTTTTGTCAGATTGTGAGGCAGGGTGGAGGACAGAGCGCAGGTGTATTATTTGTTGCAACAGGCTTCCTGCCTGCTTCTGTTTTATTTAAAACCAAGACACTTGATGACCATGTGGGACCATGTAGGATCATTAACAGCACACATCTCAAAAGCACGGACTCTTGCAGGGATGGAATGCAATGCACATTAAAAGTCATCCAGGCCCACTTCCTCCTCGTCCTATCTGTCACTGCTCAGTGGTTCCAATTCACAAATGGCCACTGCTACTATTGCAGGGCTGTGACCTGTCACAACCTAAGGAGTTTCAATGATATTGGTCTAGGGCAAAAAGGGAAATGGACTCATGCATGCTCATCTCAGTTCATCTTGTATCTGACCTAAAGTTAGGTAAACATTCAATGGGAATGCACATGTTGCCTTCTCTAGCTCCTTCCCACAGCTCCGAGATGATGCTTCACACACTGTCAGATTAGCAACAGGGAACCTGTGATAGGTCTAGTCACCTGGACTTAGTCAGCCTGCCTACCAGAAATGCCAAGCATTGCCAAATTCATCGCTAAATTTCAAAAGGCCTTCTCTGGTTTCAGATATATTAGTTTTCCAGAATATCAAGCATTCCATTTCTTGGAATAAGATAATGTTGAACATAAAATAATGTTTCCTGTGCCTTATCACTCCTGAGATTAACTATAAAACATAGAAGGGCAGGAAATTCCAACGGTTTTGATTTAGGATAACGCCAACCACAGGACGTACTCTGGATACCAATATATAGGGGTGTGTTTGCTCTTATGAAGGGTAAAAGAAAGCTCCTCAGGACCCCCAGTGCCATGCCAGAAAACCCTGATCTCAATTCTCCTTAGGGACTCTTGTGAGTCTAAGCCTGTGCCTTTAAACACAGCCTTAGCTGCCCTGTGGGATATATTTATACTATTCTTTGCAAGGAGGGGTGGTGTACATTAGAGGAGCCACTTGAGGAATTAGAACTATCCACAAGTCATCATAAAGTGTAAATCAAAAACATAGGAGTACGTACTCCATCCCAGACCCTACCTTGTAATAGCCAAAGGTCTGCTGAGGGATACAGACACAGAGTAGACTTGAGCCACAGCAATGACCCTGTTATCTCAGGCAGAAACCTTTCTTTTCAACTAAAGGCAGCAAACATACCAATGGGTTTAAACAGAACCTTGGTAAGAAGTTCTGTCCTTGGTATGAAATTGATCCTGACTTTGAATTGCTGGCAAGGAAAGAGACCATATCTGTCAATCAGTTATCATTTATCAAAATACCCTTCTTTACCACAGGAATAAACATTCTCATTATTTTACTGGAAAAGGTCACAAAGGTGGCAGACTGCTGAAAATGCTTTCAATGTTCTAGCTCCATCTCCTTGGCCTCATGTGAGGCTAAGGCCATGGTTTCCAAGCTATGGGCTATAACTAACTTATAGGAAAACCAGGGAGCATCTTAAATTTTCCAAGGTAATACAGAAACATCTGCCAGATTCAGTATAGACTACGACTAAGTTCTTTGAATCTACCTACTGGCCAGACATGGTGGCTTGTACTTGTAATCCTAGCATTCTGGAAGGATCACTTGAAGCCAGGAGCACAAAACCAGCCTGGAAAACAAACATAGCAAGACCTATTTCTACAAAATAAAGCAAGAATCAGCGGGGCATGGTGGTATGCCCCTGTAGTCCCAGCTACTCGGGGGGTTGAGGCACGGGGATCATTTGAGCCCAGGAGCTCGAGGCTGCAGTGAGCTGTGACTGTACCACTACATTCCAGCCTATTTCTATTTTTTTTCCTAAAAAAAAAAGAAACTAACTACTAATAAGTGATGAAGCTGGTACGTATTTCTCTTGTTGTGGGGAGTGGGGGCTGGGGGGTTGAGTATGGAAAGTCCTGAAATAGAAAGGTATCACGACTTGAGAAAGTTTAAGAATTTCAGAAATCTGGAACAAGGCGTCTCTCTCCGTCAGACCCCAATGTCCTCCAGCAATGCGGTGACTTCGCTTTGTGCTCTATCACCCCTTCCCAGAGGAGCCCTGCAGTGGGTGTACATCTGTACACACAGGTGTGTGTGCACGAGCAAATGCAAATGCATCAGCTTAATCCATCATCCACGTCCTTTGCTCCCCCTGGTTCTCGCTGGCAGGGCACCTTCAGTCAGGAACCTGTTTGCATGGAGAAGTGAGGGTTTGGGTTGGGTAAAACTCCCATCCCAACTCCTATCTTAATTGAGCAGAACGTCCTATGAAACAGGGCAGATATAATTATCTCAGTTTTTGAGATGGGAAAACGCAGGTCCATCTGAGTTTAATGAGGTTAATGGATTTTCCCAGAGTCTCAAAGCTACCAGAGCAGAGCTGAGCCCTGACCTGAGTCTTCCATGTCCATACCTCCTCTCATCACACCACAGCTGCTTAGATCTTGAGCAAGAATCGGTGTCCTTCCCCGCCTCAATGCACAAACTCAGTGGAGAAGCAAGGAGACACTCCCTCCAAGGCAAGAACTATCTACATCACACCCAACCCACAGGGGCTTCTGGGATGACTTGCCCCCTGGGGCTGCTAGACAGCATCTGAAAGAGAAAAGTCACTATGTTAGGACACTACCGAGGCAGCTAGGAGGCCACATCCACGCTTTCCTTCACCTCCAGAAAGCTTAGTGTCTGCCCTCCAGATTGCTCCTACCCTAGGTCTCTCTCCTCTTTGCAGAAGAAAATTTAAGAGGATGTTCAAAGGCCAGCAGGGCCGCTAACCCCACACCAGAGTTTTCTCCACTGAAGACATCTGCCTCAACAAAATCTGATTTAGCATTTGCAGCAGTGATTCCCTAATATGGGTTGCATCAAGAACATGGGGAAGGCTCAATAGAGCAGAGGCTGCAAGGCCTGGTCCCCAAGACTTCTTACTTGGGTCTAGAAGTAAGCATTTCTAATCCATTCCCAGCTGATGCTGGTGGTTCTGGGCCTGCCGCCCGCCTTGGAGACACACGCGCACACACAGAGAGACTTGTGCCTTTCGGGGTCTGGCTCATCCCCTGACACACAGCAGAGACCACTGAGCAAACATTACAGAGGGCATCCCTTGGTCATCGCAACCATTTCAGCAGCATCTATCATCGGCTTTGTTTTAGACTCCGCGGTAAAAGTTAGATAAAAGGCGCTGCCTTCTCGCAACATGTAAGCTGACAACAGACACAATTCAGGCAGGCGTGTGTGGGAAGATAAGCTTACCATATTCGGATTGTAATACATCTCGCCGAAGCAAACAAAGGGCTTCCAGTAGGGACCACAAGGTTCCTTGGGATGTCTCCAAAGTTTGCACTTTTTAATTTTCCCTGATAGCATCGCTGTCCTGTGGATCATCATGCAGGCGTCACAGCTGTATGTCATCACAATTCTAAAGGCAGACTGGGCCGCTGCAACTGAATGGCACGCAAGTCCTTGAACTGCCATCGAGTGGCTTGGACAGCAGGCATGGCTGCAGTAGGCAGTTACAGAAATGGGTTTCAATGAGGGTGACTCACAGTCTCCAAGATCTGTGAACTGCTCAGCTAAGTAAAGGAATCATCAGAATAATGATCATTTTTCACCCTACCCCCCTCCCTTGCTTGTTCAAAGAAAAAATCCCTTAATTGCTTCTTGAACTACACACAAGTGGGCCGTTGACTGTGACTGTAATTCAGCGTGGAGAAGCAAGGGAAACACTAAAACAGATTTTGTTGAGGCAATGTCTTAAGCAGAGAAAACACTGGGGTGGGATCAGCGGGCACCGGCCACTGTTACCGCAACGATACCTTCTCAGAGCTCAGCGTGGGCGCCCAGCAGCATGTGAAGAAATCTTTAATTGTAGACGATGCCAGGTGTGATCAAGGGCCATATACGAACACAGGGGGTGTGGGGCGAGGCAGAGGGCAGTGAGATGGAGAAGGAGGAGGAAGGAGAATGAAGAGAAATCATATTAAAAGGAGGCCACGATAGGGGTGCCCCAGGCAGATTCAGGGTTCCCAATGGAGAAAACACTGTTTAAGGAAACTGAAGAATTCTGGAGTAAGTCCCTTGCTGTTTCCCATCTTACTACATCCCTGTAACAAGATTCATCCAGATACACTATTACATCTTGAGAATTCTGCACCATTTCCTTCCGTCTAGACTACATGTACCTAGGGAGGGTTATGAATGTACAGGGACAGGAGACGTCTTGCCCACTCTGCTGTTCCACCAAAGCCACGGCCCATTCTGTCCAGGTGGCACTGGACACAGCGAGTAGTAAAGGGCCGCCACCACTCGGAAGCACGCTGCCAAGGAGCAGCCTTTTGTAACGTGTTCCCTCCATGTTTATATAAGAATAATGCAGCCCTAGCAAGCAAAGTCCCTTTTGTAAAATATACCCTTTTATTTCTCTGAGCTGTTAGGTCCCTAAAATAAAAATAAATGCTCACATACTCTAAGCCTTCCACACTACTTCCTCCAGAGGAATCAATGCTTCTCTTCGACACCTTTGCCACTACCCTGTGCAGGTGGCCCTCCGTGTCTGTGCCCTCACGGGCAGACCCGCCCTGCTCCCGGGCCCTTCCCATCTCCTGCACTGGGGAGGGTGGGGCGAGGCCCCTTCTGTTTTCTGTCCTCCACAGGGTGGCTCTGTCACATCCCAATAAAAAGAAGGCACAGACTTGTTTGCAAAGCAAGCCTCAGTGAAGACAGCAAGCACTCTCATACTTGGACAAGCCTGGAACCTATACCTTAGTAAGGGGTTTTGAAAAAGTAGCTGATGGTAATTAGCATCTATTTAGAACTTGATGAAAGCTCCAAGTCCACACAGCAGCGTTAAACAGAGTCACTCATTCAGTCCCAACAGGAACCCTATGAAGTGGGTACTTTCGGGACACTCACTACACAGAGAGGATAAGTAAATGGCAGAAGTCCTCCTGACAGGGGCAAAGTCGTGCTGTGAGACCGAGCCTGACTTTGGTGCCCAAGCTCATACACTCTGTGGTTTACGGTCAGAAATGCCACAACCAGGGCACAGCTGCTACACAGGGACAAGGCAACGGAGACTGTCGTTATTCATCTCCTTACCTACTACCTGCCTACTTCATAGAACCAGGGGCTTAAATGTCTGCTACATTTTGGGCAATGAGCTGATTGTTCCTTCATATATGATTTCTAAACTCTACAACAACTACACGAGTTCTTTTATCCTCATTTAAGAATCAAGAAAACCCAGGGTCCCCATGACTGACTAAATGGTCTAAGTCTCCACAAGTGGTAGGTACAAGGGATTCAATTAGTGATGTTCGCGCACTGCCCACTCTGCCTTCCTGGCTCCACTTGCCCAGATCCCCTCACTAACTAATTATAGATTATTACTGTCCTTTTCCTAATTAGCAAAAAAATAAATTAACTTTAACCCAGGACTATTATGAGCTCATACCCTTGAGGGTCTTACATATTCTGACCTTTGGACATAAGGCCAATATTTCATTTAGACATAGCCTTCAAGTTCTCACATAAAGGTACTCACTATTTTAAAAAAAAAAACCAATAAAGCTGAAATTTACAATGGTGATAGTATTTTTTTTTTTTTTTGAGACGGAGCCTCAAGCTATCCCCCTGGGTAGAGTGCCATGGCATCACAGCTCATAGCAACCTCCAACTCCTGGGCTCAACTGAGTCTCCTGCCCCCGCCTCCCAAGTAGCTGAGACCACAGGTGCCCACCACAACGCCCGGCCATTTTTTGGTTGCAGCCATCATTGTTGTTTGGCGGGCCCGGGCTGGGGATTCGAACCCACCACCTTAGGTGTACGTGGCTGGCACCTTAGCCGATTGAGCCACAGGCGCCGAGCCAATGGTGATAGTATTAATAGATCAGTTAAGGAGATTTAAATGACTTATTTCATCGGCAGATCATAAATGCAGTTCTGTATTGTTCATTTAGTTTATAACACTTTCTCCATGATGTAAGTCTGCCTTTATTTCCCTGGTAACAGGATAATCTCCCGTTACCATTCGTGATCCCACCTGCATCACCGGTAGCATAGAAGGATTTCAAGGGTCTCTTAACACTCGTGACATCAACTTGTTCATCTCCTACTGATGCACCTACCCCGTTTCAGAAAAATGATGTAATAAGTGCATGATTCCAGTGTTATTGTCAAATTTCTTCCAAACTCTTATGATAAAGATGGAAAAAAGAACAGAGGTGGAGCAGAGCTTTCGTTAGCAAATATTATTGAGAGGGTATAAGGCGCCTCCTCTGAATTAGGCACTCAATACCCAACAGAGTATTCCTCGTCCTCAAGTTCAAAGAGCTGGCTAGGGAGTTGCAAAAGGGAGACCCTCAGACAGTATGGTTATTATCAGCGCCCATGAGCTTTACCTTTGCTGACTGGGAGGTCTGGAAGGTGCTGGTGAAGAGCTCATGTAGAGGACGTCAAGAGACAAATGACCTCTAAGCAAGATGATTTTACAGCTGAGCGGTGGACTCTCGGGCGACGTGTCCACAGGTGCTCCTTATAGAGAAGGAGCCCATGCCCTCAGCCCGTAGTCATTGTTAATTACTCCCCTCACCTGTATCATTCCGTATCAATAAAAGGCTGGTGCGGAGGTTGCTCTGGGCTACAAGAAAAGTTAGGGCTAGCCTGCCTTCCACAAGCTTGTACTTCTAATACACCTCTCACCTGGTTCTTTCCTGTGGTAACCAAGATCAGGGCAATAGGAGCCCGATGGGCCATGACATGCTTATGTTTTAAATGAGACCTGATTTGAAACTTGGCTCCATGGCTGTATCTCCTGTGCCATCATGAGCAAGTTATTTAAACTGTTGAGGATTCAGTTTCTATATTTGCAAATGGAGACAACAATGCCTAGAGTGGGGAGGAGGCGAATCATGTATAGAAAGCAGCCAGCAGGTGTCCAGCAGATAGTAAGGAGTGGCAGAGTTAAGGACCCAGCACGCAGGAGAACAAAACAAGGGTGCTGGCTGACTGGAGCCACTTCTCAGGTAGCTCAGGAAACCAGGTGTTATTCAGAGCCCCCTCCCTTACCTACTCAAAGCATTGCAATCTCTTACCACAGCTGCAGCTCTTACATCCCTCCCTCCAAACCTCGTGCAAATTTCACCTGGCTAACCTTTACCCTTCAGTCTAATCTAAACCTCCATTCCCATTTCTTCACGGAATTCCCATCTGATCACAAGAGCACCGAAGTTTGCCCATCTTTGCACCTGTCACTGGCCTTTGAGAGTCCCTGTTTTCTTGTCTAGACCCCCTTCCAAAGTGTGAGAAACTAGAAGGCAGGACCATGTGTCCGTTCTGGGCTTGTCCCAGCTCTGAGTATAATAATGAACAGGAGCTCATGTTCAATAACCATTTGTTTAAAAGATCAATGGATGAACGCAAAGAGATACCATGTCTACACCTGCACAAATAATGCTCAAATCTGGCATCAAATGTCACTGCCCATCTTGTGCCTGTATCATTAAATCTCTGGGTAAGAAACAGGAATGTCTGCAGTGTCGCTGTGAGGACTTTCTACACAGTATCAGGGGCTCATCTTGCACAGAGTGGGTACACGGTATAACACACGGCTTGTTGGCTCTCTCCTAATAAGATCATTGTTGCTAGATACAGGTAAACATGGAGGCAATAACATCAGCTGTTTATACCCATGTCTGGCATAAATAAATGTGGGAAGAATTTGGGTCACCAACCATTAGTAATAACATCTTCTTGCTCTCCTGAGAGCTGTTTCAGATTTTGGCTTCATCCTCACCTCTACATAAAGAGCTACAGAGGGGGCTGCAGCTTCTAGAATTACAACCATTTTGTCAGCTTGTCATTTGACTCACTGTCTGGCCGATGCCTCTCCCTCTGGGTCCAGAGACATTCTGCACAGGAAGAAAGCAATAAAGTGAAGTCACAGGGCCGTCGAATTCTCCAATCTTCAAAGCACCTTGTTCTCTCCCACAGTACGTACATATTTCTGGTAAGCGCCATGGAGAGCCTCACATCTGTTACCTCCTGCACCGCTGGGAATCAAAGCCTTTATCCCCATGAGATGTTTTCGAAAGGCCTGAGGGCACTGGGCCATTTTATCCTCACTCCCTTGGAGAGAGCTTCCCTGACTACATGAAAATACCTGAAAAGGCTAACTTTGTCTGTTCCTTATTGCCTTAAAAATAAGAGTACTCTTAACCTTTAGGGATTTATATTTGGAAGAGGGAAATGAACTAGATACGGCTTCTACAAAGGCAGGAGGATGAGTCATTTTTAAAACTGTTTACAAGCTTGGGACCAAAAAAATACATATATTTGCACATCACCAAATACAAACTGACCTTCTCCTTCTCAGCGTATAGGATACCTTGTCTCAATTTTATTCTCACTTGTCAAAGAAACCTAAGTGGAGCTTGTAGGTGCAGAAAACCGACTTGGTGATTCGAATAACCTGGATTCACCATCAATCAGTTAAAATGAGCCCTGGGAGGGATAACTAGAATTCTAGGAAACTGGGGGACAGAAGATCCATACTTAGGGCGTCAGTACTAATCATTTCTACCATTTCTGCAAGATGGGGACAATACAGCCACATGTTTGCTGCAATAACCATATGTAAAATAATTTTATAAAGTGCTATACTTAGTAGTAACAGATCTTTCTGCAGCTGACCCTAGAATAGCATGGGTTTGAACAGTGTGTTTGGGGGATATGAAACCCGCATATATGGAGGGCTGACTGTTCATATAGGGTTCTATAGGGCCGACTGCAGGAAATTGAGGTTATGCACAGATAAGGGGAAAGGAGGGCAATCGCAGAGCCAACCCCCAGGGTCTACCAACCAAGGACAGCTGCAGCTCATCATCTGTATTGACGGCAAACACCAGAGGGGTGCCCTTTCAAAGATTGCACCAACATGTATTTTTTTAAGTGTTAAATCATGTTAAGTTCTCTATCCATTATTTCTTTAGGTTTCCATTGCTGAGGACGTTCTAAGAGAAGACATCAAATGTGAACAACTTATTTGGTCAATGTGATGTGGCGTCAAAGAACAGGAGAGTGTCGTCCTCGGTGGAAAAGTTTAGAAAGCATCTGATTCCGGTCCAACCCACTCATCTGGCCGATGAGGTGGGGGAGGTGGACAGAGGCTGGATGAATTCCCCAGGAGGACGTCCAGAAGAACAGAACGAGGCTGGGACTGAAGGCACTCTGATCCCTGCTCAGAGCTCCCTGCTGAACAAAAATCTTCCTTCTTGGCTTTCCACATGAAGCCTATGGCTGAGACCACAAAAGCCTCCTGGTCAAGAAGATGTGAATTGTTGGGAAAGCCATACTGGGTTGATGAGGGTGCACCTGACGGTTCTGAGCAGGATCCTTCCACTCCACCTGCACAACAGGAAGCCAGGACTGCTGGGGCTTCCCTGAGGCCCACACGACCTCCCTCTCCCACTCCCAGAGCATCTGAATGGGCCACCACATTGACCTCACCAAGAGTGACAGATGTGCAGACCCACAGTGGAAGATTAAGACGATGAAATGCCTCCTTGCAGTAGGTATCAGATTAAGGAGGCAACTTGTTCCTTTAGACGATTTGAGCACGAAACAGTAGTCCCCTGATACAAAATACCCACTGACTTTCTGGAATGGGGTAATGTATGTCTTAGTCCCTCCAAAGCTGAGGCTAAAATCTCTCCATGTTCAAACGGCGAACATATTTCACAAAATCCTTTGGTGCAGGAAAAGCCCAATTTAAACAGACCCAAATAACCCCAGAATACACTGTTGCTGACACCACATCTGTTGCAGTGTTTGTTCATCTGGAAAGGATTCTGTAGTTCTCTAACGCAAAAGGGGAAAATTAGGAAAGGGAACAAAAGCCCCCTCAGCTCACACTTCCACCCACGTCTCCAAGCACCTTCTTTCCTCCCTTCTGGGGACTGTTCTTCCCCAGGAAAACCAAATACAGTCAGCTTCATTATGCAGGACAAACAGGAGACGGGAAAAGATGGGCCTGTCTTGTTTATCAAGTCTAAAAACCTGAAGATAAATAGAGAGAAAATAAAAAATAAGGGATAGGCCAGATGCAGAGGCTCACACCTGTAATCCTAGCACTCGGGGTGGCTGACACAGGTGGATGGCCTGAGCTTAGGGGTTCGAAACCAGCCTGAGCAAGAGCAAGACCCTATCTCTACTAAAAAAAAAAAAATAGCCAGGTACTGTGGCTGGCACCTGTAATCCCAGCTACTCGGGAGGCTGAGGCAAAAGGATTGCTTGAGCCCAAGAGTTTGAGGTTGCTGTGAGCTATGATGCCACAACATTCTAGCTCTAGCTTACAAAGTGACACTCTGTCTCAAAAACAACCCCCCCCTCCACCAAAAACAAAAATAAGGCATAACTCAAGAGGTACTTTTGGTTGGGTTCAGAACAATGTTAAGAGGGCCGGTGCAGGCCCCCTGAGACTCATGTACAAAAGGCCTGGGGTTCTGTTTCCACCCTTGTGGTTTAACCAACATTTAAAACCCAGGATGTAGCTGGGGTGGGGAGCAGGCAAGAGGCTCCCCGTCACGGAGATTATTCCCCTGCTGACAACCTGAAGTGAGGATGGAAGAGGGCTGAGAGGGGCTCTCACCGCAGCCTGGCCCCAAGAGGAGCCATCGACACCACCCTCCTCACTCCAATTTTCTGCCAGGCCTCTCAGTGAAGGTGAACAAATCATGCCTCCCTCCACTTTAGAGGGCTCTGGTCTATTTAGCTCTCTCCAGGTTCACTGGAAAAGCATGAGATTCCTCTGGACTCCATTAATCACGCTTGTGAGAAGCCCTCCAGCCTGGACATTCACCCGACGTGTCAGGAAACCACAGTATCGACGGTACAGAGTCAGAGCCACGCAGGAGAGGATTTCTCACCCTCTTGGACGAGAGCAACTCGCTAACTTACTAAGGTTTCTTGCTTAAGCCCAAAGATGATCACGAGAGATGGATGATTTATTTGACCTTTTCCAGACGTGCCTATAAAGGGAAATACTCAACACTTTCCTTGGGGGCTTGCAGCATCTTCTCAGAAGCTAAGGAATATCTTCTCAATGTGCGTCTCTCTCCCGTTTTCTAAATTTCAGCTATTGCCAGTTTGAGTTCTCTTGGCAGAATCTTCAAGTGTTCTCAGGAACAGATGCCTGGAGGAGAGGGATGCTATGAGTTCTGAAACAGAGCAGTGCACAGAGCCGGGAAGCAGCTGCTCCGCCCTACTCACTGTGTATACAACTTCACCAAAAGTGTTTAGGAAACAGATCATTCTGGAACCTATACCACCTATTCAAAATTCAGGCCCTTTCAGTTCTACCCGTCCTCTTTTTTTTCCCCCCTATGCTGTTTGTTTTCTGCCATGAGTTTTAGCAATCTGTTTATATGGTGAGCTAGTGTGTGTGTGCGTGCACGTGTATGTGTGTATGTGTGTGTTTGTGTGTGTCTTTCCCTCTCCAGCCCGGCTGAATTATCCCCAAGTGACTCTTAATCCTCCACCGTAATTCCCAGTGATTGCACTGACATGATCACGGGCGCCCCTTCTCCTCCCACCCCTCCCCGTTCCCTCCCCCCTGTTGCTAAGCTCAGCCAAGGATGCTCTAGGGAGCTGTTCATTTAAAAGAAGAAGTTCACAGCAGGGTCACTGGGCTTTTCAAGGGAGAGAAGCCGCCCAGAGTAGATAGTAGAGCTTGAAGTCACAAACCCTTCCATAACGCCTGTGACCCCAGCATATGTGGATGTCAGTCTTAAGTCCTTACTCCCTCCAAGGCCCTTGACTTCCCTTACAGCCTACCTGCATGGGTGCCATGACTAGCAGAGTTCTAGACTGGGAATCAGAAGGCCAGACCCTTGCTCCCAAATAGCCGATGATGGTGGGTAAGTCACCTGCTCTCTCTTGCCCTGCATTTCCACAGTCATAAAAAGGGCCTGGACAGATCTGACTGGCTGATGAATCAAGCAGTACTGTGCAAATGTTCCCTTTGCATAGTGATCACCTAAAGACCTTGTTAAAACAGACTCCTGGGCCCACCTGACAACATTCTCATGTGGCCTGAGAATTTGCATTTCTAATGTACTCCCTGGTTATGCTGATGCTACAGGTCTCAGCACCCCTGGTTCCAGGTCTCCTTCATCCCTAACATTCCACTGCTCTGTCCCCAGGACGACACATGAGCAGTCAGAACTATTTGGCCCAAGTTCTGTGAAAAATTCCACAAAGAGCTACAAAAATCAGAGGGCTCTCCCACACATACATGGTATTCTTTTTCATGGCCCCCAATGTCTGATTTTTCTGGGGGGGGAGGTGTTGAGTATGTGTGTTTTTTATTAAATCATAGCTGTGTACATTAATGCAGTCATGGAGTACAGGGTGCTGGTTTTATAGACAATCTGAAATATTTTCACCACCAACTTCTGATTTTTAATGGCAAAAATAAGCAGCAAAGATACAGACGAGGAGAACACCTGGATTAACCGTGAGCTGCCAGCAGTTGCTATCCTGGTGGGGGCATCCGAAATTACAAGACAGAAACAATTGCAAATAGCCAAGTAAGAGGAAGAAGAAATTATACCAGTTCCATCTGCCTAGGGTGCTAGGCTGGGTCATAGCTTGCCAACTACATAGTCACTGGGAACAATGGGATATAAAATCAGTAGTCTAATACACCATGTAAATAGCATAAAAAATAACTCTAAAGCAATAAAAAAGAAAGGTATAATCATGTATACTGTTAGGTATTTACCTTGCTCCTAGCTCTATAATCCTCTTGAAACTGCAAAACCAGAAACCTTTCTGCCACTTGGCAAACTACCATCCATCTGATATTGGCAAATTCCTCCACATGTCCACTCTACACAACCTGGTGTACACGAGAGAAAGTACTGGGCTGAGGACGCTGGGATTGTGTCTGAGAAGGAATTCTGGTTTTAGGCTCCCGATTTCTGATGGCTAAATATTTCTGCCCATCTGAAATCCACTTATTTGAACACAATAGCTTACGCTAAGACATAGTTTTAAAACAGAACTTAAAGAACTCAGAATGCTATCACTAGACCTGTGTTTTTCACCCCTTCTCCTTATATGCATCCGATAAACTAAAATCAAATACATATTAAGAACCCTTGCACTAGGATAACAAATAACATTTTCACTTAAAAATTCTAACTTTTACTTAAAATTCTATCTGGCCACTTTAGAAGCTGACCAATGGAATGGAAGCCAGATAAGAGGTCCATTTCCAAAAGTTCTAAAAATATTTTTTCCCTGAATTTCACAAAAGCTTTTGGAAAAAAAATCTCTATTTGTTTCAATCCAACTACAGCCTGCTGCTTATTTTGGTAAACAAATTTTACTGGAACATAGCCACACTCATTCGCTTACACATCATCTATGGCCCTTCCACTGGACAATAGCAGAGTTGAGTAGCTGCTACCAAGAAGCATGTGATTTGTGAAGGGGTATCCAACCTGCAGCCCACAGGCCATATGCGGGTTATATGAGGACTTGCTTGCTTATCTGTGGTGGTGGACATCACAAAAATTATGCACAGACTTTTTTTTTTTTGTTCATCCTAGCTTTTGTTAGTGTTTGTCATTTAATATGTGGCCCAAGACAGCTCTTCTTCCGATGTGGTACAGAGAAGCCATAAGGTTGGACGCCTTCATAAGCCCTTCGCAAAAGAAATTGTGAAATCCTGGTTTTTAAATATGAATACAACAGAAAGAATGACAACAATTTAAACCTTCAGATGTGATGTTTCACATACATACTCCAACCAATTACCAAATGAATTAATTACAAACCTTTTGGATCAAAGCCTTATCAGCCGGTGTCAGGATCGAATTCTTTTTGCTAGCTTTCAGTAGCGTCTTCAGATGGAAAGTAATGATGCTTTGAAATTCACTCAGCTGTTCAACAAACTTTCAAGAGCCCATTCTATTCAAGTGCTAAAATCAATTTAAGTATCGAAAATTTATATCTACCCTATACCCATCAACAAATAAAAGTATAGACACGCTAATCATGAATTTCTGCATGGGATTCGAGTCATATAAAAACAACATATGAGAAAGGGGACAAATGAGGTCTTTAGAAGCCATCAGTCTGCAGTTGGCAGATAAAATGCCATCTCAGATGATCACATTTGATTGTCACTAATGTTAATATATGTCGGGAACAGTTGAGTGTCGCACACCAGAGGTTAGCTTTACTGCTCATATGCAGATGTTTGCAATACTGAATCTCTGCCATAACCCTGTGGGAATGGCATTTTTTATGTGCTCTGCAGTGAATTTATAGCCAGGGAGCTATAAATGTTATAGTTCTTTAAACCTTTTGCTTGTGGAGATTGTCACAGTGCTTGAAAAGTAGAGGACCACAGATGTCTTCCGTTAGCAAGCCATTTCTAGACCTGCTCAGAGATACAGTCTGTGCCAGCTTCTGAACTCCCAGTCATCTGTGTCATCAATGCCACACAGGTCTGAGACCTCACTACGGATGTGGTTCAGTTCAGACCTGCAGAGTTACCAAGGCCTGGCTGTCTCAGGTGCTGGGTTAGGCTCTGAGAGAAGGCCTTGGACCCCGAGGCACCAGGCCATATGCCCAGTATGACATGCTGAGTGCTAAAACAGAGCTAAAGACCAGATCCATCAAAGACAACAGCAGGAGGAGGCTTTCAGGAGGCCACGTCTGAACCAAGTCTTGCAGGTCTAATAAAAGATAGATAAGGGGTGGTGCCTGTGGCTCAAAGGAGTAGGGCGCCAGCCCCATATACTGGAGGTGGTGGGTTCGAACCCAGCCCCAGCCAAAAAAACTGCAGAAAAAAAAACAGATAGATAAGCAAGAAAAGGCATGTGCATGTGTGTGTCTGTGCGCGTTTGTGTTTGCCTCTCTGCATGCACATGTTGGTCATGCAAGAAAAAAAAGCATGAACAGAGCTGCACCACCAATAACAGCAACAGCAGCAACAACAAAGGATGATTCGTTCCCAAATGTGCACATAGTTTAGTAATGAGGGAGCATAAAGTAGCTGGGACAGGGACGGGGG
The DNA here is from genome assembly GCA_963574575.1 of Galagoides demidoff. NCBI lineage: Eukaryota > Metazoa > Chordata > Mammalia > Primates > Galagidae > Galagoides > Galagoides demidoff. The sequence goes on along the minus strand of CAUYQV010100321.1, from coordinate 43,987 downwards.
CACACATCGTATAGTGTGGGGGGAATGTAGGCATTCAAAGTCTGACACTACCTAGTTTCTCTAGGTGAGAAACCTGAGTAACTCACCAAATCCCACAACCCCTGCCCCCATTGGGGTTAGTAATGTGCATCTCAGAGGTTTAATATGGGAGGTAAAGGGAAGTACGGCTGGGTCCTGAGGGCAAAAAGGGCCAGTAAACCAGCAACCCCACAACAAAGCCTCAGAGAGGAAAAATACTCATTCTGTGTAGCTAGAAAAGATCTTTTTTTTTTTTTTTAATTTAAAGAGTTCTATTTATAGCCCCTTCCATCAGTATTGGATAATGATGGAAGAAGTCATTTAAAAGAAGACCTGAAAGGCACAGCAAAGCCTCTCAAATCTCCCATCCACCTGGGTCATCAGCACGAAGAAAGGCTGCCAGGGAGACAACGCAGCCCAAATACCATTGGCACTATTCAAAACGGGAGCCCCCCCCACCCCGAGCACCGTCCCCAGCGTCTAATCCCAACACCAGCTTGTTCCCTTCAAGTGTCCCCAGTCCCCTCAGGGTGTGAAACAGACTTGCTCACCAAGTAACACCAAACCCACTGTGACCCGCCAGGAGCCCTGTGACAGATACAAAGTTTCTTTTAGGAGAAATGAATCAGCACCTGCAGCATAATAAAAGGAATTAATTTAGAATTTTCTGTGAACGGGAGATTTTTCCACTTTCTCTTAGAGAGAATACAAAGCCCCTCATGATTATCAGTAAATCCCCATCCTCTGGGAACAAAGTCAAAGATTAGTGGGCCCCCCTTGTCACGGTCTGCCTTAATTCTATGTGAACAGAAATTCCACATAAGAACACAGACCTTGATAACCTGGGAAATCATCCTGGTTCTTCAAACTGTGGCTTTGTCCATCGCTTTTCCTTATGTGAATACCTGGGCACACACGCACATGTATACACACACATGTACATGCATACACACGGAAAAAGGGAATCATCACACCTGCATGGCGGAGACCTGCATCCTTCACAAACGTGGTGCAAGGTGGACAGGATGCCTGTCAGTCGTCCAAACACACAGTTCATCCTTGGCTTCGAAGACCCATCATCCAGCTCCAGCAGAAACCATCAACCTAAGCTCCGGTCCCCGGGATTGGTTGGCTGGGTTCCTTTGCAGCTCACCCACCAAGGATAAGCTGTGGCCACCAAATGTGTCCTCAGGGAGTCACTGTGTCTGTCACTGCACCCTGTTGGTAAACACAGCTTTCTACAGAGGGATAGTAAAACACTACCAATCAACTCATCAGTGACTATTCCGAGGGTGGATATCATTAAACCAGAGTTTTTCTATCTTTTTTTATCTCATGGCACACCTGAATCTATTAAACCTGTGTGGCACACTTAAATTATGTTGATCAAAAACAGAGTACGAAGAAAGAATATACTTACTGCGCTTTGAACTTCTTTGGAAAATAATTTAATTACTGGTCTTTAAAAATTTTCACTGCACACCTAAAGCAGGCAGTCCTCTACACACTTGATCTTAGCCAAAAAGCCGAGAAGAAATAAGCAGGGGGTCCTCAAACTTTTTAAACAGGGGACCTGTTCACTGTCCCTCAGATGGTTGGAGGGCTGGACTGCAGGCCCCGGGATGAGTTGGCTGCTAAGCAGGATAGGTAGTAGCAGCAAAAACACCTGGCAGGCCAGATAAATGTCCTAGGTGGGCTGCATGTGGCCCGTGGTCCATAGTTTGAGGACACCTGTCTGAGAGCCTCTCATGGCACAGGCATACCAGTTAAAAATCACTGAATTAAAGAAATGAACTACACGAGGGCAACCTTTCACTATATGGCCTGAGGCTGGAATTCACTCTTATTTCTAGCCCCTACTTCTAACTTTCAAAACACCAAATAGGGCAAGCCCAAGGTCTTCTCCCAGGGGACTTCTCCCCCTTGGGAAGACTCTGCAGTCTTGACCTTCAACAGATAAAGAAGGGTGCAAGAGCTTCACCCTGGAGCGGGGTGCAGTGGAGTAAGCACCAGTCTAGGAGCCCTGTCCTGGGTTTGGGGGAGTAGTACTTCCATCCGCTGCTGGGTCATGGTGGATGAGTCACTTTCAAGACCTCTTATTTTTTGGTCTCTTCACTAAGAGGGTTGCATCAACTAAGTGAAAGAAACCCAAATCCGGTCCTCTGAGTATGAATGAGCCAGTTGCCAACACAATGTCATTTAAAGGCTCTGAGAAAGATACCCCGGCTTCTCCTGGAGACCTCTGAAAATCCTGCCACCCAGTGATTCTTGGATCTTGACTTCAAAGGGGCTGAAATGTACTTAGGGTGCAATTTGAGAATGCATGCCCATTAATCAGGCGTTTAGTCACCCACATAAAGTTAGCTCTCCAATAAGTCAGCCAAAGGTTAGGTAATTTGTGTGGGGGCAGAACAGGTCTTAAATCTCTAGCCCATGAAGATGACAACAGCCACAATCCACATAACATGGAAATGATTATGGCGCTCTAGACACGGAGAGTCAAGAGACAAGCTATGGAGTTAATGAGAGTCCCCAGTCTCTCCCTGTGAAGCAGGAATGCGGGGTCTCTAGCTGCTACCACCTCACGCAGTCAGACTCGGGGCGATCTGCCACACCATTCATTCCTGCTTGACACCTTTTGCCACCCCCAGGACAGTCTCCCCTGACAATTCACCACCTCAACGCACCAGAGCTGTTTGTGCTACTCAGAAGAGCTGAAAGCAGTATCTGAAAGACCTGGCAATATCGTCTGTCCCCGCTATCACCTAAAACTGTGCACTGTGCCATTTACACAGGCTTTTCTTCAGCAGATTTACAAGGTAACATCTGCCTCAGAAGCAGATGTTTATGCCAGAATTCTCTTCTGCTCATTAATGCTTTTCCGGTTAACATCTAACTATCTCACTCATTAGTTCTTAATAATACTTTTTGTATCTGAGCCATGCCAAATCCGCGCTCTTTAGAGCTTTGCATTATTGTTGCTTCTGTTGCTGTTGAATTACGCTGCTGAATAAAGGAAAAGTAAAAATAAGCCCCTCTAAGAAGGCTGCTATGTGTCAGAGCTCTATCTTTGTGAACTGAACAAGCTGAAATCAATTAAAAGTGTGTGTTGAGAGAATGCATCTCAGCTGTCTAATTGCACCACCTCTGCTTTAGGGCCAAAGTTTGACTCTCTGCCAAATTGTCATCAAAATGGGCGGCCATTAGCGCTTCTGCTCTGCCACCGCCTGGGCCTGATTCAAGCACTTGTGTAATGAGGAGGCCCAGTGCGCTCTGCGGCCTGGGGCACAGACTGCCATGTCCTGGGAGTCCTCAGTGAGTGGCTCCGACAGAAGGCACTCGAAAGCCCTTGAGCAGGTGTCCTCAAACTACGGCCTGAGGGCCACATGCAGCCCACCTAGGACATTTATCTGGCCCACCAGGTGTTTTTGCCGCTGCTGCCTGTCCTGCTTAGCAGCTGACTCGTTCCGGGGCCCACAGTCTGGCCCTCCAACCATTTGAGGGACATGAACTGGCCCCTTGTTTAAAAAGTTTGAGGACCCCTGCCCTTGAGGATGAGGGTTCTGGGACTGAATAATTCATCCCACTCAGCCATCAAAAGTATCTGTACGACGCTCTGTTTATCCACCAGCAAACTCACATAAAAAGAATTAATAAACTCTGCACACCAGGGGTCCTCAAACTTTTTAAACAGGGGGCCAGTTCACTGTCCCTCAGACTGTTGGAGGACCGGACTGTGGGCCCCGGGGTGAGTTGCCTACTAAGCATGACAGGCAGCAGGGGCAAAAACACCACGCAGGCTGGATAAATGTCCTAGGGGGCCGGCATGTGGCCTGCGGGCCTTAGTTTGAGGACACCTGCTATCCACCTTTACTGAGTGCCTAGCAGTGCCAGGGCTGCACCTGACCATTATTAGAAACATTAGTCCTATTTCTCTGTGTTCAGATCCAAATGAAAAGATAAAGTGAGGTTCCCTTTTTCCTGATTTGTTCTATAATGGCATCTGATAAAACTGACTTTTTTGGAAAACACTTGTAAGCACTTGATAGTGGCCCCAAGACTGGCTTTTATGTTTCAAGAAGCCCACACCATAGTCAAACAATTGAACAAACCAAGATATAAACAAAGCTAAAGTTGGCCAACATGATAGAGGAAAAGTCAATCCTCTAAGGAACTTGGGCAAACACATGTATTGTCAGGGAACAAGAGTGCTTAATAAATCATCAAAAGAGTCTCCACGGAGTTAGTAAGTGTACAGCCACCTTTGTTGTTGAGCTTTATTACGACAGGAAAGAAATAACCAAGGGTCTTGGTGGTGAGCAAATATGAAACTCATTGAACTTAAAGGCTTGCATAATGTCCCAAAACTGCAAAATAAAACTGAGACTTAAGTCCATCAAGCAAACTTCTAGTCTCTGGACCGCTTGACAGTCAACGTTCCTTGGTCCCCGTGAACTACACTGCAGCTCCAAAATACACTGTTCTTTTTATAGTCGTTTGTTCCCTTCCTGCTTAAGAGGCTGCTTTTCCACGAAATGACTTGGCAAACACTGCTTTATAAAGTATAAATCAGATATGTTATTCTGGAATCAAAACCCTCAAAGAATATGCCCCGTAACACTACATAGAAATGCTACATTACTGCTGCCAAGAGAAATGTGAGCGTATGAATGAGCTGGGGGTGTGTTCCATGCACTTCCATGGAAGTAACACTTCCCATTTACTTAAACCTCTGCAATCTCATGGGCTTACATACTGCAAAATGAAATAAAAGTACACTTTATGAAGAAATTAAAATGTTGTGAATTGCCCTGGTTGGTACTGGCATTACGCAAAGCATGGTGAGTACCAACCACAGTCAAAACCTCACTCCCCTGTAGCCAACAGATAGCATCTGTGGGTTTGAAGCAGTATGCTCAGGGAATTCAAAGCACAGATCCAGGGGCCCGCCATGGTTCCCCTTCTCCTGATGAATTACAGAGGAATCTCAGACGACAGGGTAGGTGAATGTTGAAATAGGGACAGACCAAGTATGACGCCGTCCCTCTCAGCCCAGTTGTTTAAACACTCCCTACTTCCAGCACTACTGTCCTGCCTCCTCCTGTATTTGTTGTCAACATTGGTGTCCAGTTGTCCTGGACTTCTCAAGTTATTTTCTTAGATCCTTTGGTGACACTGATGGCTGATACTTATCTCGCTCATGTGACTACGGTCACAATATTTATTCAGCTATGCCATAAAGAAATAAGCAGATGAAAGAAGGCAATACTCTTCCCTCTTTAATAGTTTTTCTAAATTCCCAAATAGAAGGGAAAGCCTCCTTTCCTTTGATGGTATCTCTTTCAATATGAATGCATTCGCTGCCACAAGAGACCATCTTGGTCTCAGAGCTTCCCCTAAACAGAGCTCAAGGGCTTGCACCAGGTGTGGGTCTGTCCAGGGCACCAGCCAAACAAACGATACAGGTGGGAGGCCACATGGTAGATGGTCTGGGCATGATCCTCTGTGTCAAGAGACACAGGCCAACAGTGCACAGGCTACAGAGCTGTTGGTTTTCTCATCCCTGTGTTCACAAGTTACTTTGGAGAGCGAGGAGATGCAGAAAGCCATATGGGAAAGTAACCTACACAGCATGACCTCCATGACATGGTAGTGACCACAGGGGGGTCAACAGTAAGGAAGCGTGCTCATCTGCACTCTTGCAGACTTTCAGGAGAAAAACACTTTTCACATCAACCCCTTGAAGGTGGTGGCTTCAGCAAAGCTGTTCTCATCATAACAGATCACTTGGTGGCCATCTGTGATGCTAAAAAACTGAGACGGTAAGGAAGGGCAGGCAGGGATTCTTCCTCTTGCTCTATGAGGTCTAGAAGTAGTTGGTTATCCACAGGTTCCAGAGCTCCATGAAATGGGGTTTAAGCAGGTATCTACTGAATGCAAGGAAAACAATTTCTACCCTAACCATGACCTGTGGAACCCAGAGATTACCTCAGGGGAGAACTATAGACTTCCTTGCTTCTATTGCCGAGTCCTCCAAGGTACATGGTAGCCAGAGATCTTTTCCAAGGTTCAACATGGCCCACTGCTTTGTCCCACCTGTAGAAGTTGGGAACCGGATAGAGTTTTGTACTGGTGAACTTGGCAGGTCAAATGGGCGGTATTCATTAGAAAGACCCAGCCCTTTCCCATAAGCATAGGGAATTAAGAAGCATCATTCATGGGATAACTATTTCTTTAGGTGAGTAACAAAAATACTGAGATTTCCTTAGATTCTAAGGAGATCACAAAATATTGAGAACTCTTGCCCCCGGAAAGACCTATACAATTAGGTGGCAAAACTTCCCCCTCTAGTTACCTGAGAGGGAGTGATATACTGTTTTTACTCATTCTAAGAAATCACATATGACCACATGGTAAAATCAAGCAGATCCAGGTAGTGGAGATTTCAGCGGCTGCCATCTGGTCCATTTAAGCAGCCATTCGAAACAGCACAGCATTTTCCTGCTATACCCCTAGGTGATGCCCATCCACTGGGTATAGAGTAGACCAGGAAACTCATCAGCAGTAATATCAGTTCTCTCATCCAAGAGGCAGTAAGGTCCACAAAATGCACCAAGAGAATTAGTCTGGTGTTGTAGCCGGAGCCTGTAGTTCCAGCTTTCAGGAGGCTGAGACAGGAGAATCACTTGAACCCAGGAGTCTGAGATTGCTGTGTGGTAGGCTGATGCCACAGCACAGAGTGAGACTGTCTTAAAAGAAAACAAACGAACAAACAAACAAACAAACAGAAATGCACCAAATATATCTTACGCTCATGGCTCTATGCCAAAAACAATGATGAGAAGGTATAAGTCATTCTAACACAGGAAAGATCAGAGGAGTAAATGGAAAATGGCCTTTGAACAACCAATAGGCATCCAGGGCTGGGCCAGATGCTGGGGATGTGATGTTGTTGTTGCCCTTCGGGGCACAGTCCACCCAACCCACATCTAACTACAATCAGACTAAGAAGAAGAGATACACATGCAAAGTGCTTTGGGAATAAGAAAGAGGAGCTCTTTGTCCAAGTGCACCAGGATACACAAGAGGCGATGTTTGAGCTGATTACTGAATGGTTCCACCAGGCAGAGAGGAGGGGAAGAGGATTCCAGGGAGAAGACATTGCAACTCCCTGAGAGCCCGTATTATTCTGGCATCAGCTTGTTTCTTCTGTGCCCAAGACAGTGCCTGGGACAGCAGGGGCACTCAGAAAAGGTTACTGGATAAATCAGAAAATTCAGGGCATAGACGGATGGCCTGCCTTTGGGGTATGAAGCTGTAATTGGAGGAGTCATTAGTCACAGGCTTCTTTTTGAAAGATTTTTCGGCTGGTCTGGAGAGTGGGAGTAAGGGGACTTATTCAGAGATACACAGGAATGCCCAGGTAGGAGGCTGCCACACAAGGTCTGAAGGGCAAGGGAGAGCAGGGTATGCAGAGATTATCCTAGGAGGGTTTTCAAAAGTATTTGAGTGCTTACACTAGGAATCTGTTTACCAACAAGATATTTCTAAAAATATTTTTAAAAGACAATGCTTTTGAAAAGGCATATTTCTTGGAAAGAAAGATTTCAATAATATGCACTAATAATGTTAAAGGAAGCCACAGAATAAACCAGTTTAAAGACAGCATACAACTAAACGAGGTCAATGGCTTCCCATCTGAGGAATCCTGGCTACTTTGTTAAGTATCAACTCTGTTAGGGGCCGAGCCCCAGTGACAAATGCATTTTCCGGTTTCATTGAGAATGAGATAAGACAGTTCCAAGATTGGCAAAGGATACAAAATCTCAGAGTACGCGGACTGAGGTTTAAAACCCTTTTTCTTTTAAGCAACAGAACCCTTTCCTTCAGCAAAATCTTATATAAAATCTTGTAGTCAAATCAAGATTTTTGGAGTGGAGTGTCAGGAGCTCAGAGACCCCAGGATCCGTTACTTTCAGTCCATATAAGACCTGAACAAATATAAGTTTGTGCCCAGTGGCTTCTTGGGGTATACACTGCTTTCCAAAGGTCAGGGAGACTTCTAAACTGGCCCATCTTTCACACTGAAAACCCGATCCTCAGAACGGTGAGATGCTCCTCAAAAGGATGTAGGCTGTTAACTTCCTGCTGCTTATTTTATAATCAACAAGAAGTTCAGAATTATGAATTACAGCCAGAGGAAAGCCCTCAAAAGCCTGTCCACAGTGGAGAAGTGAGAGCAGCAAAAGACTGGCTTCTCCTGGTCAACCAGGCTCCTGGCCAGCAGTACCTGGCTGCCCTCACACCCTCATGGAAGGAGTCTGCAGCCGAACCAGGTCTGAAGGCTCCCCAAGCTTCTGTGCGGCTTTGGGGCATGACTGTGTACACCGGTGTCCCTGACAGAGCTGCTGGAATTGGGTACAGACCCCATCCAGTGCTCTGGTATAAGGACACAGAGCAATGCAACACGGGGTAAATCCAAGGACATTTTGTTCTTTAGCAGAGACTGACAAGCTCATTTAGTAGCAACAATTCACAGTCCTCAAGAAAATGCTGAATATTACTTACAGACTCAGGGAAATGCAGGCAAAGACAGCCAAACGGCGCTGGAAGCTATTTTAGACACGCCTACTTAATACCATAAATTCTTTATTTTTCATAACAAAATAGTCCCACAAAAATGATCTCTTACAACAAAGTCCCGGACTATGAGAGAGGTTTCAATCCCCATTTCAGAGATGGGGAAACTGACATGGGCAGACTCCCAGGACGAGAGGAGAGCAGGGCCTTTCCTGCACACGGCTGCCCGGGGAGCTCACACAAAGAGCTTCCACAGTCAGCAAAATGCAGCCCAAGTGCCTAGGGAAGGCGGTTTAGAGTCATTAAAAATCGGTCCTGTTCCATCCCAAAAGGACATCTGGATAAATAGGCTCTGGGGAGACATGCCTTGCCAGCTTACCTGAGGAATTTAATCCAGGGTTACTTTAAATTCACAGTACTTATGCCCCCGTCTGCACTCTCCTTGCTGATGGGATGGCAATTGTGTGAGCACTTCGCAGGAGAATTTACCTGACATGCCTTTCTTGCAAACCCTTTCCAGGAAATAAAAATTAAAGCCACTAACTGTATAAACCACCCCAACTCAGCAGTCTTTCCCATCCCTTCTGATTTTCTTTTCCTGCTCCCTTTTGAAATGGATTTTACATTCTAAAAGTTGCCAGGCTGCCATCCTTGGGGACCAGTCCAATCTGTGTATGTGCAGAGTCCACAAAAGATGCTGGACCACGGGGAGGTAGAGGAGGACAGGGGCGGTAGGATGGCAAGAAGAATGTTAGGCCAGGTAGCCTTCCTGGAATCTGGGCCTGCCCTGCTGAAAAGCCCTGCCAACTCTGCTCCCAAACTAGCTTATTAGCAAGGCTTCTTTGAAATAGCAGGGAACTATTTCCTAAAACAGCTCTTTATGACACGGATTTGAATATGCAGCAATCTCTCGCATATTTGCATTAAATGCAGCCCAGTGAGAAAGAAGCTCAGGAGAAACTCCAAGCTCTTTTTAACTCACAGGTTTCTTTCAAGCCCTTTAATGCAGCACAAAAGGACTGTGATTTGGTCCTTCCCTACCCCTCCAATCTCACCTTGTCTTCTTTCCCCCTCCCACAGCATCCTGAATCCAGCTACACCATTCATGGTGCTTCCTTTGTCCCAGAATGCCCTTCTTCAGAAGCCCCTCTGCCTGGAAAGTCTGGCCCCTCAGCGGTGAAGCCTTTCCCAGCACCCACCAGTTTAGCTGATTATTCTCACTCTGGGCAGCTATGGTACCTTGCAGAGTCCTCTAGGCTTGCTCTCATTCACTGTACACACTTTCCTTGTGTAGAGCCAGCACTGCCCCCCCAGACTATGAGCACCTTGAGAGCAAAGGCCATATTTAACTTATTTTTGTGTCTGAATGGAGGTAAAGTGCCAGACACACAGCAGGCAGTCAAAATGTATGTTATAGCTGGACACGGTGGCTCATGCCTGTAATACTAGCACTCTGGAACGGTGAGATGGGAGGATTGCTTGAGCTCAGAAGTTCGAGGCCAGCCTGAGCAAGAACAAGACCCCATTTCTACTAAAAACAGAAAAACTAGCCAGGCATCATGACAGATGGCTGTAGTTCCAGCTATTCAGGAGGCTGAGGCAAGAGGATTGTTTGAGCCAAAAAGTTTTAGGTTGCTGTGAACGATGATGGCACCACATTCAACCCTAGGGCAACTGAGTGAGACTCTGTCTCAAAAAAAAAAAAGTATGACCAAAAAATGGAGAGTGCACTCATATTTGATCCAGGAAAATATACCACTGAGACTGAGTGGTATGGCAGGCTGTGCAAAAAATTCACAAGAAACTGGAAGCAATGGAAAAGCCCCCAAGAAAGGAATGTGTAAATAAGATCCCCCTATTACAGGAGATGACATAATAGAACAAGGAAAACCTATATGTACTGCCAAGGACAAAGATCAAATAGAGTATCAGGTGAAAAATTCTGGAACAACCATGAATAGGGAATTCTTAGCAATTATTACCTCTAAAGAGGGGTAACACTGGAGACAGGATGTGTGCTTTTAATTATTCACTTTATGTATTAATACGCTGTTGGATATTTGAATTTTTGAAACGTATTATGTTTATAATTTCAGAAGTGGATTAAAAAGCCTCCCCTTTCAATGGGACTTAATTCTAAAAGTTGCCAGGTTAATAATCCTTGCAATTAAATCTATCTGGTAAATGTAACCATCTGCCCTAACCTATGTTGTTCTTTCAAAGGTGAAGACACAATTACGAAACCATTCTGTCCGTGCCCAGGGTGCATTTCCCATGGTGTTCTCAAATCAGGTTCTCTCTGCCTGATGCAGTTCTTTGGAAAACTCTTCTCTGCTAGCCTGGTATCCAGATCTGAGTTATTTTAACTCGATAAATAGTTATGGGGCATCGCTCATGTAGCAGGTGCATGTACACAACAACAGATGCATAAAAAAGAAGTGAGTCACCTAGGAACCTGCGATCCGGGCATCCCAAAGGCTCCTCCTGTACCAGGGGAGACCAACACCAAGAACTTTAAAACCAGGAGGAATGTGAGAAGTGCTATAAAGAGGAAAAAGCAAATAATAGGCGGGAGGAAATGGTTCCTCATTGGCAGACATTGGAGGAGCTTGTGGAGGAAGCAGTATTTAAACATGGTCCACAAAGACAGGTAAGATTGAGCAGCAGAGATACAGGAAAGAGGAGGCCGCCTTGCCTTATCTGCTTTCTGGCACACTGGAGTGGTTAAATGTCTGAGTTTTAAAACGCTTTCTGCATGCAAAGTCAATAAAAAGAATTGCTTCATACCTGGAATAAAATCCAAACCTTTCCTAAAGATTTACCAAAGCCCCACATTTCCCAGCCTTGCCTCTTTCTCTGACCTCAGTTCCAGCCGTCCTCTTCTTCTCTCCTCCCCACTGTAGCTACCCTGTCCCCCAAGGAGGCTCCAGGATTTTCAAATTATCATTTTCCCTCTGCCTGGAGGATGAACCCCATCGAAGTATCGTGTTTCCCCAAAAATAAGACACTGTCTTATATTTATTTTTTCTCAAGAAGACATACTAGGGCTTATTTTCAGGGGATGTCTTCCTCTCTGTGCCAAAATGCATGACATGACTATGCAGATATGCATATCTGCATAGCCACACCCATCACTAGGTCTTATAATCAGAGTAGAGCTTATATTTAACAAATGCATAGACATCCTGCTAGGGCTTATTTTTTGGGTAGGTCTTATTTTTGGGGAAACAAGGTAGGAACTTGGCCTTATAATTTCACCCTCACAGTGCCAAGTACATCGTAGGAGCTCAATTAGTATGGTTGGAATAAATAAATGGATAAAATAAAGTTCTCAACTAGAGTTGAAAATAGCTGACAAACGTAGAACCTCCCCTTGAATAATTAGTCTGGCTGGTTTTAAATTTTAGAATACATCTATCTGGGTTATAAATCATTTCACCTGCCCTCCACCACAAGTGCTAACTAGCATTAAGTCTGATACACCATTACCTCCCCCCCCCCTTTGCAGTTTTCAAATACGTGATCATTTCAAGTCTGCACAAAGAACTTTTGGCATTTTAGTTACAACGTCACAGCTGAGAAAGCTGTCAAGGCAAAGAACCTTCACTCTGGGTAGTTACAGAGTCAAGTAGGCTGGATCTGGAGTCTTCTGACTGATATATTGGGCCTGGAAGAGAATTGCTAACTCCTATTCTTGACACCAAACTGTGAAAGGGTTTGCCAAGGGCGTGTGGTGTGATTTGAGGAAAATCTTGCCCCGTAAACAGGAAATACTAAGCAAGTTTTGACAATTACCCCTCCTTTGCTTTGCTTTAAAGGAAACTTATCTCCTCCTGATTACTGTTACTGGCTGTCTAAACTTTTACAAATAATAAGTACTACTGAGGAGCAGTTGCTTTTTAACTATAAATTAAGATCGTAAGTCTTTTGTTTAAAATGGAATTGTGTGTTCTACTGAACACTTTCAAAGGTTCAGGGCTGTAATTCCCTTGCAGGCAACGTATGCTTCAGTGAAATTTTTCATTTGCAAATTAGGTTCGTTTATGGCAGAAAATGAAAAGTCATCATCAGACAGACCAAGAAATGGGGCCATTCTTTACCTAGAAGGAACAATTAGCTGAAATTATCTGTGGGGAAATTTCATCTTTCACGTATTGTCAGTTTTACAAAGGTATGAAAGAATCACTCTAACAACCTAAAGAACATAACTAATTACGGTTTACCCCAGCGACTGTTCTTATCAGCCTGTTTACTCAAATTGAAATGGGAATTGCAGACACTCCTCGGATGAGACCACACTCTGCAATGTGGAATTCGGTGATGGGGTTTTAGTTCACAACTTCTCAGGCCAAGGGTGGGGGAAATTCATTTGGCATAAATGTATCTGCAGATTCAGAGGCCTCTGTATATGTGGGTTCTAATTATCTCCTAAAGGACAGTCTATATTTTCCCCCACTAAATCTCCAGCAGGAGAGGGGGAAGGCTTTCTTGGAACATTACCTCCTTGTTTATTTCATTTTCTAGATAAATTAGGAAAGAGACAAGGAGAAGGGGAAGGTAGGCTCATACAATCACCAGCATCTCAACATTGACGGGACATGAGGCTGCGGGTCAGACGTGTTTGTGGTTGTTTATAAAATGTTACTTATCACTCCAATACAATCACACATGTGCCCCCTACCAAAAAGAAATTTATTTTCATAAAGACGGTCTATCATGTTTAGCTCTGACCATTTTTGTTTCCAGCAAGTTGGATTCATTCCATTTTTAGTGACAACTCCTTTAGGAAACACTCTTGTTAAACCTGTGTTTTGAGAAATGAAACTAATGGGCCAGAACTGGCTTATCACGAAATACTCATCAAGTCAGGAAATAAAGTTCAAATCCTTCTACCCTTAGGTGAATGAAACTCGTTTGTAGGACACTCTCGGAGTAACTATCTAAAGGTCATCTTTCTAGTTATGGAAGACAGTTCTTGAAATAGTAAACTCGGGGCCCTCTACTATTATCTTTTGTCCAACCTAATATAAAAAGAAGGAAAGGAGTTTGTTACTAAATCCAATAATCTTAAATTACTGGAAGAGAATTCAAAAGAGCCAGAAATCATCTCTTTTCTTCTCCCCATTGACACCTAGGACTGAGTGGCCAATTTTTAAATGGGTCTCATAATTAACCACAGTATTTTGAAAAGCTACAGCTCAGGTCCTATGCGAAAGAAGGATCCACCCCAGGGTTTTCTGTAGCCAGACAGCTGGGACCACTTGTTTTGGAAGCCAGGGGACACTCCTATGGCTCTGGTTTTCACTATTCCTTATCCGCCACCACACATGCTCTCATGGTGCAATTAACTCGATCACAGCTTACCTTAGACTCCTTACAATTTAGGGTAATGTCTGTCCGAGATTTGGGAATGGCTAATCTCACCCCTGGTACGTTGATTCTTACCACCTTTAACTTCAGAAAATTATACTTAATTCCCTGCCTGGAAGACCAGCACAAGTAGTTTACCTTGTGTCGAATTCTATTGTAACTTATCCTACTGAGTGCAGTATTAGTTTATAAGGCGTTTTCACCAGAATCTTCTTGAAGACAGGATATAGGTGCCTTAATCTTGGTTAACACATACTATCAAATGTTTGGCTCATCAAATGTTTGTGAAACAAACTAAATACGTTCTTTTCCTTGGAAGCACAGAGTCCCAGGAACCTGCTATCATTAGCTCACTTCAGTCATTCACTCTTTTATTCAGCCAACATTTAAAGAGTACTGAAGACATCCTGAAGAACAAAATGGACATCTTAGGATGTGTATAGTTAAAAGAGAAAGGCACGGGCCAGGCACAGCGGCTCACCCCTGTAATCCCAGCACTCTGGGAGGCTGAGGCAGGAGGATCGCTTAAGCTCAGGAGTTCAAGGCCAGCCTGAGCATGAGAGAGACCCCCTCCATCTCTATAAAAAATTGAAAAATTAGCTAGACATGAGGTAGTCTCAGATACTCGGGAGGCTGAGCAGAAGAATCACTTGAGCTCAGGAGTTTGAGGTTGCTGTGAGCTAGGCTGATGTCACGCAAGGCATTTTAGCCTGTGCAACAGAGTAAGACTCTGTCTGAAAGTAAAGAAGTGAATATATATCTATGAGAAATACACTGAACAAGTCATCAGACAAGTCAACATCCAATTGCAAACTGTAACAAAGTGTAAGGAAGGAAAATGAGGGTGATGAGACATCATGAGAGATTGGAAAAGGGCTTGTTTGTTCTGGGACTGAAAGCATCGGTAGAGAGTAGCCAGAGAGAGGAGGAGAAGACATTGCCTAGGCACTGGGAACAGCATGTGCCATGGCTCCCAGATAGGAAAGAGCATGGCGTACTCGAGAAACTGATAGACCAGTGTGGCTAGAATTCAGCCACAAGATCTGGAAATCTAATCTCCCTGAAATCTAATCTCTCCTTCTTTTTTCCAAGTTTCCTAAAAATATCCTTCCCTTAAAATAAGAAAAGAAAATCAGGCAAGGCTTTGTAAATCTGGTGGAGGGCCTTCAATTTTGCCCTCAGGGTGAAAGAAAGCCCTTCCAGCAGGAGAGTGGCAGAACCAGAGCTGCATTTCCAAAGAACGTTCTCCCTGCCTTAGGCTGGGGGAGAAAAGGTGAGGGAAAGAGCAAAAGTGGAGGACTGTCCAGAAGGCCACAGGGAGTTGGGGGCCAGGATCTGGACCAGGGTGGGGGCAGTGGATAGGTTTGGTGGGAGGGCTGGAATTAGCTCCCAGGCTCTTGGTGATGACTTCAATATGCCTGTGCTTGTGGGTTTGACGTGCTCCAGGCTAACCTGGACCCCCAGAAGCAGTGGTAGCAGGCCCCTCTCCCATACCATCTCCTTGGCAATCACGTTGGGTGGGGACTTTAGTCAAGAAAGCACCTCACATGCCGTGGGTTGTCCTCAGATCCTAGTCCTGGCGGAAGCTGGGCACACAGGATGGACATAAAGTTCGCATGCAATTTAAAATAGTTTAACATAGCAAATTGCATGCAAACTGTACATCCACCTTGTCTATTTCTCCCAGCCCTCAGCCCAAGGCTCTGCACCCTGGCCTGTGAAGAATGTGGACATTTGAGAAAGTCCCTACACTCTTCCTTGTCAACCCTTGTCAAGCAGGGTGCAGACAGCCACTCTTGGGGGTACCACCCTAGAAGCCGCTTCTCACCCCCACCAGCTTGACAAGCTCAGGGATGCCAACGACTGGACTATGAAATGTCACAGACAGCGAAGTGCAATCTCTCCTTCTCTTCCTCAGCGGCCTGTAAACATCCTTCCTTTAAAATAACAAAATAAAGGCCCCACTGCCCATTGCGAGTGCTGGCCCAGCCGCCCTGCCTGTCAGAGCCGCAGCTGAGGACCTCTGGCCTCCCGAGCTTCCCGTCTCTGCTCTGTATTCCCTCTGCTCCCGTCCTCTGACATCCAAAGCTCTTCTTAAAACATCCTTTGATATCCAATTTCCCTTTTACATGGCCCTTACTGTCAAAAGCACATTTTTGTTTTCTGGCTGGAGAAGGATCCAAATTCTTCTGTGTACCCACGACTTCCTGGTTCCGCTCACATCTCCCCGGCTGGAGCGCTGACTCCTCAGACCCACTCGGCCTGCTCTTTTCTGGGGCTGCCTCCTACACTCAAAGACGAACCTTCTCTTTTGGGGGTTTAACATACAACATTCCACTCTAGCTTAGACTGTTCTTTTGCCTACATGATGGTATTTGACACAATTAGATGCTGCCCAGTTAATGGACTAAATGCTTTCCCAAAAGGGACCACCAGAAGCTTTCTTAAAGCCCTGCAAGAGACCCCATTCCTCTATTTAAGAATCATTCTGTACTTGGACTATAAATGTCTCAATTTTGAACGCTCAGTGGAGTGAAAGTTGGATAAAAACTATTGCATGTCTACTCCACGCGTGGCAGAGACCTACCCCTACAACAGATGTCTTTATTCAAACACTCATGTCTCCCTTGCTCCCCAAATCCCTCCACTGATCTCAGGTGGGTAACTCAAGAGGAAGCAGTCTGCTGATCAACCTCAGGGAGGCACAGAGGAGGCTTCTCTCCCCTGCTGGCTGAGGCTGAGGATTTGGCAGGGGACAGTGGCACTGAGCGTCAGTACTGGCAGTGAGAGGCCAGGGCAGGCAGGCAGGAGCCTTCCCCACAATGACACAGGTAATCCCAGTGAGAGGCCAGGGCAGGCAGGCAGGAGCCTTCCCCACAATGACACAGGTAATCAGGCCCCCAGACAGTGAAGAACTAGCTGGATAAAACTTGGGGTTATCTATAACTCCTTTTGCTCCTCCACACTCCCTTGGTTCTGGTAAATTCAGGGCTGAGCGTGTAATGAGTTCTACTGTCCACACATAAACCATGGGGTTGACTGCCTTCTCCAAGGCCTCACAGAGAGGGGGTTGGGACCCAGAGCAGACCTCGCTCTCATGGAGCTGATTTTGCAGCCCAGCACTACCCCAGACTCCCACACCGCAGCCCTGCACACCCACAACTTCTTCAGCATCTGGCCCTATGGAGGCAGTAGACACTCCACATGCCACCCAAAGGCAGTGTGTGCAGAGGCCCATGGCTCCATTCTAAAACACAGGGCATTCACACTATCCTGGGAACTTCCCCTTCCACCAACAGATCCCAGATATGGCAACCAGCAGACAAAGATCTCCACCAATGGGCTACATCAGGATCATTTGCACACAGGGAAGATGCCACCCCTTACCCCATCCATTTGTCCATTTACACAGGCACAATGTGCCCTGCGACTAGGACCAAAAAACCTTCTGCAAACTCCACAAGTTTCTCGAAACCAAAAGGGACCGACAACAAACTCAACAAATCTGAGGGAAACAGAAGGGGTTTCTGCCCCTCCTCTGACATCCACGCTGTGCCCATTACAAAATAATTCACCCATTTTTTAAATTTCCTTGGGAACTATGAAGACCCAGAGTTCACGAAAGTTAATTCTCTGATAGAAGCCAGCCAAATCTCAGACATAAACGAGGGTGCATGTGGGAAGGTGGGGAAAGCCACGGGATACACGTCCTCATCTTGCACACCATTCACCTGTCATCTTCCTGCACTTCCTCCCTGCAAAACCAGCATCCCTCTCACGGTCGGCTATGCACAAAATATCCTTCTGTTCTCCTAGTCACATCAAAGCACCTTCACGCTACGCAGACAGGTCATCGAGGGAATGAAGAAAATTAACAAACCCACCTAGGTTATTTCTATTAAAATTAGCCCCTCGGCCCGTAGGCTCCGTCAGTTTCCATAGAACACAAACCCTGACAAGTCTGTTGAAAACTCTTAACCTCTTCCGGTTGTGTCAACAGCTTGCGAACACAACAGGGGAATGGTGCCTGTGAGTTCTGCTTTTTTTATTGGAACAGAGGAGGGATAGGTTTCATCACTAGCAGCTTTTACATTGATCTTCATCTCCCTGCTCACCCCCTGCTGCCACTTACGGAACAAGCCACCGCCTTATAAAGGTGGATAAGGCCAACATCTGCCTACTTCTCACCCCAGGGTTTGCCGCTCTCTCCCCTTGGCTCTACTCAGCTGCACTGACAGCTGCCTCCCCCCATTCTTTAAACAGCTCAAGTTCCTCCCACCACAGGGCTTTTGCACATACCATTCTCTCTTTTTACCTGGTTCACCCTTACTCACCCCTTTGGGTCTCAACTCCAAAGTTACTTTCTCAGACAACAGGGGGTCTCCTACTTGCCCTCTCACAGCTTTTACACTTTTATTCTGAAACACGTGCCATGGTTGGTGACTATACATACTACTACGGAGATTATTTAAGTAAAGTCTGTCTCGTCTACTAGAATGCAAGTTTCATGAGAGCTGGAACGATGTGCAACTTGCTCCAGCACAGAATTTGGTACCTGATGTATGCTCAGGAAGCGTTTAATTATCTAATTAATAATTGCACCATGTCATTCCTCTAGTTAAAATTTTCCAGGGGATGACGCTTCATAAAGTCTGAGGTCTTCCAAGCCCCTCCGTAATCCCACCCTTAAACATAGGAATTTAAGATCATTTCTTGCCAATCCCCTTGAAGGTCTTCTCCTCCTCTGCCAAGGTCATTGCCTAAGACTGTACCTCGATCACTGCTCCTCATCTGAAAAGACTTCTTCTCCTCTTTGCCTAATTTAAATCTAGTCCCACAGGAAGGCACATGGTCACCTGGGTCACATAACACAATAGAAAGAGACAACTCTGGATCAGAGTCCTAGGTTCAAATTCAGCCTTCACATTTATTGTTCCTGTGACCTTGGCCAAGCCACCTAAATGCTTTAAAATGGTAAAAGAAATATCTACCAGGCTGAAAGTTAGAGCACCAAACACACTCCCGGGGACATGACAGATACTAGGTAACTATTATCCACTCTCATTCTTCAAGCTAGACCATTATAAACCAAAGTCTGAATGCTGAAAAGTTGAATAATGCCCACGCAGTGGCTCATGCCTGTAATCCCAGCATTCTGGGAGGCCAAGGCAGGTGATCACCTGAGCTCAGACCAGCCTGAGCAAGATGAAGATTCTGTCTCTAAAAATAGGTGGGCGTTATGGTGGGTGCCTGTAGTCCCAGCTACTTGAGAAGCTGAGGCAAGAGAACAGCTTGAGCCCAAGAGTTTAAGGTTGCTGTGAGCTATGATTCCATGGCACTCTACCAGGGGTGACAAAGTGAGACTCTTTCTCAAATAAATAAATAAATAAATAAAATAACAGTTGAAATAGTGTAGAAACAGTACAGGCCGAGCTCATTTACAAAATTAGCTACCAGCAAAATCAAGCTGGCAAGGAGATTCTCATAACTGATATACAAGTTCATTCCTACTGACGTCAAGCAGACCCTATAGGTGGGTCTGTTTTCCCTGATAGCAAAGTAATCCACAATTACAAAAACATTTTCTGAAAGCAGCCAACAGAACTCTAGTGTTCAGAAAGTCTGAGCATCTGTGTCTTTGGGCATTTTACTCCATTAGCAAAACGGTCGGGCAGCGCCTGCTACATTCTCGACATTCCAGTTATCACCGCAGAGGATACAAAAATACTAAATCTGAGCCTTTCTCACAAGGCACTCACAGGGTAGCCAGAGAGAGAAGAACTGCCCTGATAAGGTGAAACCATACAGAATTGAGCTTTTAATTGTGTGCTATTGACTAAGTTTGAAAGAGAAAAACCATCAAAAACACCATTCATTCATTCATTTACTAAGCATCTATTTAAGTATTGACCGAACATTAGGCAATGAATTAAAAAAAACGTGTTTGCTCACCAGGAGCTTGTAATTCTTTCCACCTGTGACCCCCTTCTCCCCATCAATCCAAATCTTACTCACCCATGACGGCCTTGGTCAGATCACATCCTCTGTGAAGACCTCCTTAGCTATTTTGAACCAGCTCCTTCTTCCCCCATCCCTGCCTTTCTTTTTCTGTCTTTCACATTGACTTAGCCACTCACTTTATATGTGCAATGGCCTGTGCTGTCAAACACAATTATGTTTACTTGTGCAACTCTCACTTCACCTTTACTCAGTATATTCATCTCTCCATCTATTTATAAACCCTAGGAGGCCAAGGGCCCTGGACTCTTCGGCATCAGGTTTAAGACAAATATGTTTTTATTTGAATTAAAGTAGGTCTTCCAAAGAGCAGCTCAAAACAGAAAGAGGGGGCAAGAATGGAAAGAAAGTAAACTTTACAGACTATGTGCTGTGCACTGGGTCCTCCCCTCAGGCCTATTTAAGCCCTAATAATCCCCAGAGCAAGGGACTGAGTCTTCCCCTCCTACACGCACCTTGCCCACCATGATCACTGAACAGCCAGCAACTGCCTGCTGTGGCCCTGGCTACATTCATTGCTTGAGTGGGCGTGTATCTAACTGTTTCCAAATTCAAGGAGCTAATTACCTGCTGCATCCAATGGGCTGGAATCACCCATGCTCTGCTTGTTCCTAATACACCCATCAACAAATCTAAACACACAGGAGACTACCAGGAGAAAACAGTCTTGTTTTGCATGAAGGCCTATTCAAACCCAGTCACAGAGTCCTGAAAATGCAAGGAAACCCCATCTAAGAATGCAAAAGTTTAAAAATGATGGGTGGGGGCGGCGCCTGTGGCTCAAAGGAATAGGGCACCAGCCCCATATGCTGGAGGTGGTGGGTTCAAACCCAGCCCCAGCCAAAAACTGCAAATAAATAAATAAATAAATAATAAAAATGATGGGTGGCAGTTTTGCCAGGATATAGGAAACTACAGTCCCCTTTTCATTTTTATAGGAAGTCCACTATTCACCATTTTCCAGAAAATTCTTTGTTCTTTTCCTCTAACAAAGTAAATTATTCCTCACCTTGGGCAAGTAAGTAGGAACGTGAGAAAATTACATTAAATCAGACATCCTTGAGATCAAAATAGATTGGAACAGGGCTTCTCTTTGTTTAAAATAGTTCTTCAAAGAGAAAGCAAAAGAGCTTAAGGGAAGAAAAAGTTGTCAAACACCCTCAAGCACTTTGGAAGCACCTAAGATCTACAATCTATTGATATGTTAATTAAAATTTACTTTTATCTAGTATAGGTGTTTGCTGGCCATGGTCCCATTACCCTGTGGCACTTTGGGCCTCTTGAATAAAATTTCATTTCTGGAAAGACAGCAGAAAATTCTTCCTTTTGTCTATGTAAGATTGGTTTCCTCTCCCTGACTCAGTGAGACTTTCACTCTGGCTTAGGAGTATCATAAAGCTGGTCCCCAAATCCTAGAGAGAAGATATAGTCCACTTAGTCCACCATCAGCCAGATGGACACTGAACCCCCTCAGACAAGGTAAGGAGAAAGTCAGATCTTTAATCAGGAAGGAATTAATAAATGTGTTTTGATTAGCTGCTAGAGAGGAGAACCTCTCTAGAATTTAAAATGTCTGGAGAAAGATAATCCTTTTTAGCAGTAACCCTCCTCAAGAATTTATTTTAATATTTCAAAGTCCTCACTGCTGGAAATTCTTCCTTGTGTCCCATACAAATTCTCATGGGACCGTTTATATCCTCTGATTCTATTTGGAGGAAGATGAACATTTGAGATTCTTGAAACTTCTTAAATGATCCCTTACACTGGTCTTGTGAGTGGTTATGCAAAATAAAACACATAAATCGTGAAAAGTCCAATTCAAACTTTATAGTGTCTATGAAGAGTGTGGTGAGTCTAGGGTGAATCAATGTTATTTTGTTTATATATTAGTTCATGCCGTCTCTTAAAAAGCTGATTCCGTGGACAATGTTATTGCTAACACAATTTTTCCTTTGTTTTGGAACAGAGGTTGGCAAACTATGACCTGTAGGCTACAAGCTTGTTTTTATAAATAAAACTTTATTAGAAACACAGCTGTGCCCATTTCTGGATGTACCATCTGTGGTTTCCCTGCTGTAGCAGCAGGCAGAGTTGAGTAGTTGTAACAAAGACCACATTGCTTGAATATGCTAAAATATTTACTATCTGGCCATTCACAGAAAAAGCTTACAGATCTCTGTCATTCCCAAAACATTACCACTAAAAGGCCCAGTTATCAAAAATATCAGTCTGAGGATTAAAGAATCATACTTTGGATATCTTAAATCCTAAAGCCAACTGCTGGATGATGAATTCAATAGCAGTTTATTCTGAAGACCTCCAAAAAGCCATAATCACCGGTATAATCTAATTTGCCACCACCATCTATAAATCTAATTTTGCCATCTTTTTGGACACACCCCACCAAAAAATTAGATATGTGTCAACAAAGACTTTCACCAAACAGTGGTAACATGTGATCACAGTAACGGGCACCAGAGGTACCGTGCTGATCGAGACGCAGCCCAGATGTGAGATACTCGGGGATAGCACGGTCTGTTTGGCTCACTGTTGAGTCCTTATAGCTTAGCACAGTGGCTCCACAACCAGCTCCATAAGCAAGTTTCAATGACCCCTATGTGTTTTTTTAATAATCCTCTCCACCTCAACTTCTTGACTTTTTGAATTGTCTCCCAGAAATGATGGATTTTCTACAAGACATAACAGCTGAAATTCTGCAGGCCCCAGGGCAGGCTTCCTGGCCAGAACTCACCTTCTCCCCTGACCTGTCCAAGGCACAGGCTCCTCCTTAAAAATCCCAAGATCTCCATTCCTGAGATGGATTTGAGGCAGCTTCTCCCTTTCTCCCAACAAGACTTTGTCCTTTGTATTAAAAATTCCTTTCTTCCAGGCGACACCTGTGACTCAGTGAGTAGGGCGCCAGCCCCATATACCGAGGGTGGCAGGTTCTAACTCAGTCCTGGCCAAACTGCAACAACAACAAAAATAGCGGGGCATTATGGTGGGCGCCTGTAGTCCCAGCTGAGGCAAGATAATCACCTAAGCCCAGGAGTTGGAGGTTGCTATGAGCTGTGTGATGCTGCCATGGCACTCTACCCAGGGCGATAAAGTGAGATTCTCTTAAAAAAAAAAAAAAATCCCTTTCTTCCTTGGCAACAGTCATCTCAAAAATTAGATCTTTGTGCAATGAACAAATGTACCTGGACCAAAACCCTCTTGTGGTTTTGACAGGACCCATACACTATAGTTACCCAATAAATATCTGATGAGTGAATGAAAGTTAACTGTCACAAAAATGCCATGGCGACTGTCTAGGTATGAGGCCAAGTGGCAAGCAGAGATTTGAGTCCAAGGGGCTGCAATCTCCTATCACCTCACTGCTTCTGTGACCGCATGGTTCAGCCAGCACGCCCTCCTCCAGCCCATCTTGTTTTCAATTAAATAAAAACCCTTTGGCAATGCAATAACTAAATCTAACCGGATTAAATAGTAAGTATTTATTGGGGGTTGATTTACTTAGCACTGTATTAGAAACTACAAACCTAAAAGGAACAGAAGATGCTTTTAGCCTGTGGCACACACAGAACAGTACACTTATTAGACGTGAACTCTGAATGACGGCTCCACGTTCACATCCTGATGCCATTCCATCCTCGCTCATGGTCAAGTTACCTAACGCCCCAGTACCTCGGTTTTCTCATCTGTAAATGACGGCAACTGCAGGATCTAAGAGCTTCTTGCACAGTAACAGAGCCTATCCCATGGTAAGTACTTAAATATACCTAAGTGATTTATTATTACGCCACGTATTGACATTTTGATCAGTGAAGAACCACATATGTGATAGTTGTCCCATAAGATGATGATGGAACTGAAAAATTCCTATCACCCAGTGATGTCGTAGCCATCATAACATCTTAGTAAAACATTCTACTGACGCATTTGTAGTGATGCCAGTGTAAACACACCTACTATGTGCACTGAAATGAAAGCACGTCATATACCCCTACGTGCAGCCCATTATACTTGGTAATGATAATGACTGTGTTACTGAGTTACGTATTTATTCTGCTATACTTTTATTGTTATTTCAGAATGTACTCCTACCTATTACAAATAAGTTCACTTTCCAGGAGATGACAACTCCATGTGTGTCACAGCCCCTGAAAACCTTCCAGGGTGACGAGATGTGGAGGAGGCAGTGTTAATGATGGTCGTGACCCTGTGTGGGCCTCGGTTGGTGTTTGTGTCTTCATTTTTTAAGAAGAGTTTAAAAAGAAAAAAAAATTTAATGTTAAAAAAGGAAAAAAGTTTATAGAATAAGGATACAAAGAAATTTTTGTACAGTTGTACAAGGTATTCTAAGGTAAGTATTATTACAAGAGTCAAAAAGTTAAAAAGAATTAAAAGCTTATTAAGTAAAAAAAAAAAAATTACAGTAACCTAAGATTAATTTACTATTGAAGAAAGAACATTCTTTTATAAATTTAGTGTAGCCTAAGAGTGCAGTGTGTATAGAGTCTACTGCAGCATAGGTAATGTCCCAGGCCCTCCCATTCCGCACCACTCACTCACCCACCCACCCAGAGACACTGCCAGGCCCGCAAGCTCCATTCATGGCAAGTCCCCAATATTGGCATGCCTTTTTTTTTTTTTATTTTGAGACAGAGTCTCACTAACTCACCCTCAGTACAGTGCCATGGCGTTACAGCTCACAGCAACCTCAAACTCTTGGGCTTAAGTCATTCTCTTGCCTCAGCCTCTGAAGTAGCTGGGATTACAGGCACCAACACTGGGCGATTTTTTTTTGTTGTAGTTGTCATTGTTGTTTAGCAGGCTGGGGCAATGTTTGAACCTGCTAGCACCGGTGTATGTGGCTGGTGCCCTAACCACTGAGCCATGGCCTTCATATTCCCTCACATTTTTGAAAATGATATGCTATTTTTAAAAATCTTTGATAGGCTGTTTCTGCTGTACTTTATGTTTAGGTGCACACACAGTTACAGCAAAGAGCCTCAGGACGCAGTCCGCTGTGCCATCTAGATTTGTGCAAGTGTGTGTGATGCTCACGGAACAATGAAGTCACCTAAGGACGTCATTAAGTGATGCATGACCTTATATGCATGTAGGTCTATGATTGGGAAAATAAGACACTCTTAGCCAAGACAGGAGTAACCTTCCCTAGCCTCCCCGGCCTCCAATGGGGTCAATGTCCACCGTACAGTCCCCACACTTCTCGCAGCCTATACTTCTTGTTCCACAGATGCCTCACTCCTGTACTTACTGGGGCAACATCTGTGTACGTTGCTTCTGTGTCTTCTGTACCCCTGCTTTACATGCAGGAGACCTCCCTAAATATTTGCAGACTGAACAACTGTGCGGTGTGGACCCGAAGGGAGGAGAGGCCATCGTGCCTTGGAAAAGTCTGCAAGAAGGTGAGACCATAGGGAGTAAAATGAGGAAGGCTGCATGGTTTGCAGGTCTTCATATTGTCTTTCCTCTCTTTAAGGTGAAGAAACAATAGCAGGATGTAATTGCTTGAGAAGAAGGTGTCCAGCTCATCCTCCGATCTCAGAACCTCATTTAAGTGTTCAGAGAGGAAGCTGGGCTGGGTTTTTAATTCCCCTGAGGTAGAAGCAAACAGTATGGAAAGGATTGCTGGTGCCTTAGTCTCCTTCCCACACTGATGAGAATTACCAGGGTGTATTCCTCAAGGAGGAAGAAAATCTTGGATAGGGAGATTTTTCTTTCGTGCATTCTTGTCTCCTTTGTTGACTGAAGGCAATACTACAAAATGAACTTTTACCTCTTAACTTGAATATGTTTCTTGAGGCATAACTGTTCTTGTTAAGTTCAGATAGATAGAGAGATAGACAGACAGACAGGACGGACACAAAGTTTGGGTTCAACTTACTATGTTAAACTATTTTAAATTGCACATGAAAATATATATATATATGAACTTGACAAGACCAATTATGACTCAGGAAACATTCAAATTAACAGAGGTAAAAAGTTAATTTTGTGGGATAGCCTTCAATCACCAAATCATTTCCAAGATGGGAATGATATAACCCCACATAAAAGAAAAATATATATACAGAGTGGACATCTATATATATACACGTGTGTGTATATGTGAATATAATCTCTTTTTTCTGCTCCCTAATTTGCAATTACTCAATTCAGAAACTCTGGTTCTTACTAAAGCATAAGGTATGTTTCTCTTAAGATTCTCATCTCTGTCTTCTTTCTCAGGATATTACTATGTATTCCCACATTCTGGGGAAAGTATAAACCTTATCTTCATTTCGTTACCAGAGATGAAAAATTTAACAAAATTAAAAGCCAAGGAAGAAGAAGAATCGGACTTAATATGCAATGCCAATGAGTGAATTTTAGAAAAGGCAAAGATAAAAAAGATTATAATCCCTTTGGCATGTCATTCATTAAGAAAATTCTTCCTGAGGATTATGAGTTTGAACTACGCTATATGCAGTCAATCATTTATTCATTCAATCCCACTAATATTTATTGTGCATTCACTTATTCATTCATTCATTCCAGTCAATGAATTAATCAAGGAGACTCTATGTGGAAGGTGCCAGGTGTGGGAGGTTGAGTTCACCGAATCAGACGTGGAACTGGGTAACTGTGCCGACGGAGACAGGGAGACATCACCCTGCACTATTCACGGTACACTCCGTGGACTGCTGCCCCTCTTCAAACTGGTCCCTGCTGGTCCGGGGCGAGAGCAGGGCAGAAACTGAGAGTAAGTTTTTAAAATCATCCCTGGTCATTTGACGGTATAATTTTCTATCTGTTAACTCTAAGAGTAAAAAAATCAGGGCTTGTAGTTTTATTTTGCTTTTCCTTTCAAAATATATTTTATAAGCACATTGATCCATGATGGAGGGGGAGGTGGTTCTCCATCACAGAAGGTCTAAGAAACCTTGCTCTGGGTTAAGGAACCCAATGCCAGGAGAGAGAGAGAGACAGCAGGGAGCAAGCATATTTCCAGCCTGCAAAAGAGAAGCAGGGAACTGTCTGAAAAGGCGTCCCTGGAGGGAGCAGCACTTGAGCACAGTCTAAAAGGATGGGGAGAGGCTTAGAGGCGCAGACAGGGGAAAAAAACATTCCCTGCAAAGAGACAGGCTGAGGCTGGGCATAAAGGGTTTATGCAAGGTACCAAGCGTATTTACGTCTCTGTAAGCAAGAGCAGGTGAGTAATAACAACAGTAACAGTAGCTAACATTTATTGAACACTCACGGGCCAAGCGAGGCTCTGTGCTTAGGACACGCCGGAAATCATCTCATTTGTTCCTTCCAACTACCGTCAGGGACACTGATTTGTATAAATCATTTCCAGAAAGATGAAAGACATCAAACCAGAGGTGAGGGTGTCCCTTCAGGGAGCGGGTTACTAGTGCATGAGCCACCAGGGGATTGATGCTATTTGGGGACACCGGGGTACCTCTCCATGTTGCCTGTCTCCTCCCAGATGAGAATGTGGTTCTGCTAGGCCTGAATCAGATTCATAAATACTCTCCTTAAATCATGGTCATAATACTGTCCTGCAGGGTCTTCTGTGATGGTGCCATGAGCCTAAGGAGGAGTGGGCAGGTGTGTAGCAAGAGTCAGCCTCCCAGGTCCTGCAAAGCCCCCGCAGTGCTGCAGACACCTTCCCGGGGAAACCTCTACTGGCTGGGCTGCTGTGAGTAGCCCCCTTGAATGGGAAGATTTCGTGCCTCTGGCTAATTAAAAATAGACCTTAACAGAACCTTAAATTTGTTTGTTCCACTCCTGCCAGTTAGTACAGAAATGGTGCAGGAAGTGAGGCTGAAACAGGCGGGGAGGCGAGATAGATGGAGGCCCTGCCTCCCAGGCTTCGGATGTGGACTTCGGTTCTGAAGACAGCAGGGCGCATAAAAATCACATGGGAGTTCCTTTACCGCCACGACAAACATTCTTTGGACATTAGCAGGACAATATTGTGGGCAATTACAAGTTATTCATGTGGCCGTGGGTCATGGTTCTCTTAAGGGAAAAAAAAATAGGCTGAAATAACAGAGTCAGCTCTTCCTAAAGCAGCCATCTCCAACGCCTGCAGTCATTCCCAAGTCTACGTTTTGCAGACGGGGTCTTAAAATGTCTAGCTTGGGAGTTCCTGAGCCTATTTGAAATACACACACACACATACACACACATATGCACACAAATGCATATACACGCTGCCATCTTCTTTGGAGATTCTGCACAGAAGAAGGCACATTTGGTCTGGTCTGCTTACCAATTTGTGAAGCACTTCAGCAAATTTTAAGTTGTCAAGTGCCATAAAATCAAAGTCCTTGTTATTGTGGTAAATTGGCCTTGGTTGCCAAAGCAAAACTAGAGAGAGAGTTAATGGTGGCAGCCACGAATAGCTGTTCTTGGAGGGCCCAAATCATGATTTTCAATGTTTTTCCATCTGAAATAGGGGAACATTACTCACTAGAGCCCGAAACTGTTTCCTGCCCCATGGAGCTAAATTCCTATGCCAGCAATATGGTCTCGACAGAAGCCCTTAAAACAGAAATGTCACTCCGCAAAGTTCTTATTTCAGCCAACAAAGCTTTAAGTTTAGACTTAACTGAGAAACTGCAAATTTGCCTTACCACAGAGGGAAATGAAGAAACATTTTTTTATGTTTTTTAATGCCAGGAAACTGATGTCACTGCTTCACTTATCCAATGTCATCTCTTCCTTCTCCCCTCAACCCAACTGAACTCTGGAGAAAGGGACAAAAGCCTAAAATTTCAGCTTTACCCCATGACCGGCAGGTACTTTTCACCCATTTAGTGTGCAGGTAAGTTTCAGCTCTAAAAAACTTTCTGGGGAAAAGAACCAGATAATTGACCCCATTAGCACCTGTTCCATGAAAAAATGTGTGGGGGGGTGGGGGGACTCTATTGATCTTTAGCAGAACAAAGCAGTGTTATTAGGCCTGGCTTCTCACAGACATTTCTTGACTATATCTGTATTGACTAAAGTGTTTGTTGCTGTGACTACAAGAAACTGGGCGTTAATGTTTACCTCTGTTGCATAAAAGAACTTACCATCCCTCTTCTGTAAGAATTTGGAGTCAAAGATGCGTCATATAAAAACTTTGTAGATGAGGGCTACACCTGCAGAATGGTTTAGCAAGATGCAGTGGGTTATGTAATCGGCTTTTCAGTCTGGACGTCTATCCCTGCACCCTATTTTTGCCACGTAGACCAGCCCAAGTTCACGCATCTCTCTTGACTTAGAGTCCCGACCCATGTCTGCCCACACGGACATGGTCGGGACAACCCCTGAGGTCTCTGCAGGTTGGTTCTTTGCCCAGGTGGCATGAAAGCCACTTTAGGACGTCCCAATATTATGTAAACTCCTTTTACATGAGAATTATGACTTTGGCCCATTAATTATAAATTCTGACAAATTAACAGCAGCGCTACAGAAATATTTATAAATCCTAAGAACATCTATGTTTATTTGAAAAAGAGTCATACGGAACATGTTACGTGCATCATAGGCACCACTAGGTGGGGGAAGGTCTGTGGGTTCCTATACCCCTGTGTGTCCCGCAAGGATCCAGCACCCAGGGGCTTAGAATCTGGCGTCTATGAAGACACTGTTCTCTTTCATATCTCCAGAGTTCATGAGGAGCTGGCTTTCAACTCTTTTAGTTTGGTTCTTTTACCAAGAGGTGATCCACTATGAAGCCTTGGTAATGGATATGCCAATAAAATGCAAATAGGAGCCACAGCCAAGGGCATCATTTAAATGAAAACCCACATGAAATCTCTCAGTAAACCACTGGCTTTAAAGGGAGCCTGGCTGAGTGGGAAGACAGGACACTTGATCCTGGACATACCACACCACATGGTCGGCCAGCCCACAGCCTCGCAGGTCTGACCATGGAATTTCCAAAAACAGACTCCCTCCGAGAAAGCCAAGAGCATGTTTTTGTGGCTTCAGAGTGAAGTGAGGTTTCTCTTTACTAGAGAGAGATGGCATTGCTAGCTTGGCGCCTTTTCTCTCCTGCAGTGCCAGTCTGAGAGAGACACCTTTCCAGACAAATACACACAATGGGAAATGCCTCAGTTTTTCTATCAATCCATAGATGTTCTTAGGATTTATAAATATTTCTGTAGCGCTGCTGCCCTATGGTGCAGGAGACCCAAGCAGGCTCCAAAAAGCCTTAGGTAGGAAGAATCAGTGGCAATGTTACAAATTCTGAACCGCCAAGAGGGCCTTGACAATGTAGTCACCCAAATTGAAAGATCCAGCAACTATTCTACAAAGAGGACCCAAGAGCCAAAAAGCCATGATGAAATCCCAGAGAGAAGGGCCAGCTCCAGGCAGGGGCTTCCTTGATGAGGTGGGTCTTGTACTGGCAGAGGAAAGCTACCTGGGTCAGGGTAGAAGAGAGTGAGCCAGGGACAGGTGACAGGAGAACCTGGATGGATGGCTCAGTGTCAGAGACCCACCACTACTGAAACATTACAGACCAGGCAATTTAAAGATGTCCCAGAGGCACCCACTGTTGATCCATTTTTTTTTCAAACCTCCCCCCTCCAAAACACACAAACAAAACCACTCATTATCCTCGATAGAGGATGAACCATTTTAGCAACGATGGGTGAGAAGAATTGGGAAGGCAAGGAGAACGGTTATAAATATGGGACAACCAGTTAAGTGTGATGTGGATAGCTTTAGAATGAAGACAGTGGATGTGGGATGTAAATTATAGACATACCCAAGGGTGACTCCTGATGAAGTCATCAGACAGGCTGCCCAACTGTGGACTCAGTTTTAGGATTTTGGGTGTAGATAAAGCAGCACAGGGGTTGGCTATATGCACCCCTGGCCCAAGGGAGAAGCTACTCTTACCCTAAAAGAGAGAGCAGCAGCGGGAGAACCCCACTTCTCCCCACCCCACACTCCATTCCTGAGCCAAGCAGCCAGTCCTTTGAGGTGAACTGATTCCATAAGGTGGGAAAATAGAGAAATTTCCCAGATTACAAATGTCACTGAAACATGGGATTTTCAAACTGGAGAGGACACAGAGCTCAAACCATGTGCTCATTTTACAGAGAAGGAAACAGAGGCTGCAGGAGCTGACAAGGTTTCCCAAGCTCTGAGCCCGGGCCCAGCCCTGGGTGAGTGCTGTTCCCGGCTCCGCCCCTGAAACACAGTGGATGAAACAGAGAGAATCTTTTTTTAATTTTTTTTTCCCCCTGAGCCTCAGATTCTGCATTTGTAAATAGAAAAGATAAAACTAAATGGCTCCTAGGTCCCTGCTAGCACTAACTTCTTGTGTGATCAATGCTTCTAAAATTGCAATGTGTCCAGGTGGGGAAGTTCATTTACCCCCTATCTGGTTTAAGCTCACTTAAGGGAGTGATTTCTTTCCTCTAAGGCTCTCATCTTGCCTGTTATTCAGAGTGAGCTGCCTCCTGGTGTGCTGTCAAAATACATCAGCTTCAAAGACAAACACACACCTTTCAATCGTAGGCCAAGATAGTTTACTGTATAATTTATGATAATGTTGAGTCTGTTTCTCATAAATGTTAATGGTGTTACTTTTTTTTTTTCATAGTTGGATAATTCTCAGAAAAGCAGCCTGGATGTTAAAAGTTACTTTTTGTTTTTTTTTATTTTAAAACAACATAAACTGCCTCAGCTAACAAACCTGATTAAAACAAAGCTCCACCGGATCACAGGCACAAAGATTCTGCTCGTAGTAGTAAGTAAATTCAAAACAAAACCATTCCAAGGTTCTGTTCTCATAGTTGTCTATCTTCGATGATTTGGTTAAGTTCACATCCACGGACTTTTTTTCCATTTAGATGTATAGATATTAACTAAGAATTCTGTACCTTAATCCAGGTTCTTTCTGCTCCTTTAAATTGCTAAATTTGTAATACAATATGGCTCAGTACCTCCCCAAGTAAATTCATTCCTGCTAAAAATATTTTATCATCAAATATTCAGTCTCTTCTCATTTATAGAAGTTGCACACTTTAATTTGAAGTGCCATCCCTTCATCTTTTATACTCTATAGAATTGTTTTGACTACTAAATGTGTCTGAGGAATTCTCTCTTAGACGTCGGGAAGCTGGGTTTTGAAATCCCTCGAATCTTTCAAAGTTAGTCCCTGAGACAAGAAAACGAGTCCATGACTTCAGATTAGCTCCTAGACTGAGGCGTCAGAAATTCTGAATTTTGTTATTTTTGAAACATCCTAAAATTCATCCACGTAAAAATGCAGGCATTCTTCATTTTTGATGCTGTACAATACAATAACAATAAACAAATTGTAACATGAAAAGATTTCGAAAGTCCCCAGCAAAAGGAATTCGGTTAAAAGACTTCAAATTGCTTGGACTCGGGATACCTGGGTTCTAGTTCTTCCTCCACTGGATAACGCTGCAAACCTTATTCATTCCTTCTTTCTCTCATTCAACAAAGACTGAGTTTGACAACAAAGGTACCGAGCTGGGCATTGGTTACAAAGAAACGCTAGAATATGGTCTCTACTTTCAAAAGAACCCATCGTCCTAGGAAGAAAAAGACAAGATAAACAGACCACCCTGTAATGTGGGGGGGGCAGGTTGATAAAGACACGCAAAGAGTATTAGAAATGAAAAAGAGTGGGGGCTGCGGAATGTCAGGGTTTTAAGTTTTCTTAAAGAAGGTGAAACCTCCACTGAGTCCTAAGACCTGCCCTGTCTCTCGGCTTCCCAGGGCAGTTGTGAGACTCTCACAAGATAAAGCTGGGAAAGGGCCCTGTGAACTAAAGCACAAAAGAGCTGTACTGGGATTATTTGCCATGGTGAGAAACAGACAGCTACTGCATAATGAGTGAGTTCTTTTGCATCTCTGGCTATTAAGGAAAACATCCAAACATGATTTGAAGAGGGTTTTTAAAAATCCAGTTTCAGCAGATTTTCTCAATCTTATTTGTATTTATAGAGGACTTAAAAACGCAAGGACTCTATATCTCCATTTCACAGAGGAGGTAATCCAGGCACCAGGCCCAGAGAGTGAGCAGAGACTCTGCTGGAGAAAGAGAAAGAAAGGCTCAGGCTGAGGTCAGAGGAGCAGCTGGGGAACCCGAGGTGGGCGTGGACGGTGGCGATGGCATTTTCCTTCCATGACACTACTTCACGGGTGACACTTCTCCTGCTATAAAAGGGAGGAGGAATTATTTTCTCTATGTTTCTTTTGCTCCAATAAAAGTCAGAAAGAAAACAAAATCCACACGTAAAACTCCCTACATACTTTTTTCAACAACTGTTTTTCACATTTCTTTCCAAGGCAGACAGGGTAGGTGTTAAGGCTGAGTGCTTCTCTCCATATGAAATGAAGATGGCGTTGCCCACCTTGTCCTGAGCAACCAGGACCATGAGATGGACTTCAAGTGCAAGAGGAAATTAAAAGAAAGTTAACAAAGGAATCTATGAGGGTGTGAGTCCTTGGAAGACACTGAACAAGGGATGTCAGCAGGAGGCGGGGGCTCAAGGATGCAGGGAAGAGAGCAAGGGGAGGGGGAGGGGGCCACCCTGGAGCAGCCGCTGTGAGCAAAGGTGGAGGGACAAGCACCTGGCTTACCCAGAGGGAGGACAACTTCCCAGAGAGGTTCTGCCAGGCAGCTTTCCACCAGGGCTGATCCCATCAGAGCTCCCCAAATTGGCCTCAAGGGCCATCATCCAAACTCAGACATAACGGCCCCTCTTCCTTATCCCTATCACAGTTACATTTCATGAGTGAAGCAAATGGCAGCAGAAAAGCAGGGGTGGACCAGAGTGGACATATTTATTTGATGCGTGCTTAGGGGACCAGCCCTGGGGATGTGAAGAACCAGGGAAGTCCAGTCTGTGCTGAAGCAGCTCTTAGTTCTGGGGGGCAGACAGATGCTTGTCCATTCACAGCACAGCACTAGCTGCTGAGGGCCACAAAAGCAGTATGTGCAAATGCTGGGGTCGCTGGACAGGGGGACAAGAGCTGTGAAACAGAAATGATGGTGGGCACAGGGGGTGAAAACACACAGCTCTCTTTGGAGAGGGAAGCTGGTGTCAGATCTCACGTGGACAGCCATTTTCTGCCTGGCTGTGGCTCTCAGGCTTGGTTGTTCATTAGAATCATCTAGATGATGGGTAACCTTCTGCGTCAGCTTCCCAAGCAGCTGGGACTACAGGTGTGTGCCGCCATGTATAGCTAATTTCTTTTCTTTTTTTCTAGAGACAGCGTCTCACTATATTGCCCAGGCTGTTCTCAAACTCCTAGGCTCAACAGATCCTCCTGCCTTGGCCTTCCAAAGTGCTGGGATTATAGGCCTGAGCCACTGCATCCTGGCCTAAAGATTACTTCCATTGTTTACTAGGGAGAAATTAACGAAAACAACTAACATTTATTGAGGGCTCTATTAATGCTCTTTTTAAAAACAAGCATTATTTCTAATCCTTAACACCACTCTGTAAACTAGACTAAGTTATAACAATTCTATCTTACAGATGAGGAGACTTAGGCTCAGAAAGGTCACTCTTTTGCCCAAGGGCACGCAGCTAGCAGACAGCAGAAGTGGGGGCCTCTGTGCAGTGCAGGAATGAGTATTTCCCCTGAGGAATCCAAGCATTTTTTCTGAAAGGAATTGCCAGATATCATCAAATGACTTTGGTAGCTCACTGCCCTTTCTGGCTCAAACTCCCCTAACTTCTCAAAGAAGGAGCTTTTGCTGCTAAAGGAACAATTTCTGCACACCAGCAAGCCTGGAGTCAGCAGTGATTATCTTGCCCCTTGAAACCCTCAGCCACTTGCATGTCTCTCTGTCTTTGGGGTCTCATCTCAGCAATTCATTTCAGCTTCAGTCTGCACAAGTCTCGAATCTGTCATGCCGAAGGCAAGAAGACATGCCCTCCTAACAAGACTCTGGGCATCACTGGGGCTGCCTGCAATCCAGACTTCCAAAGAGTCATATTCTTCACGAGCAGGTAACGAAGCTCACAGGAACAAAAGCAGAAAATGACAATTGAGAACACATGCTCACCGAGGGATGGAGTTAAGGAAATCTGCAAAGCCCTTAGCCATGTAGCTGCCAAAAAAAGAAAAGGCCCAAGTAGAAGTTCTAATGAGGATCCATATACAGACTACAGGTTAGGAAAATTACTGCAGCATTAAAAATAATAATAGAACAATGCCACTTCGTATCTATGAAATTCCAGACAATTTGAGATGGGCTGCTTAAGCATAAAGACTGATACTGCCTAGAAACACCAAGGAAATAAGAGCAGCATGTTAAGAGGAAAAACATTCACTTGCTGCTCCCAGATCCCCCTTCTGCTGTTTGCAGAAGAAACAGCGTTTCCTGATGGCATCTCTGCAGCTGTTTGCACTGCGAGAACTCTTTCTCAGGCCAGGCTCTGCTGCGTGAGCTGCAGAGTTCAGGAAGACATTCCACCTTATTCTTTCTCTCTCTGTCCTGTTCCTGAATTCCCACAGTGGCTAATGGAGAGGGCTCGCCTCCATCGTGGAGGAGACTGGGAACTAAGAGAAGCTTTTGAAAAGGGGCAGTTCTGGAAAACTGCATGCCCGTGTCTTTCCCTGGCATCCAGACACAAGAGCTCGGTAGTGAGAATGTGTTTTTAAGTGTCTACACTGAACTCTCAATTTCTGAAATGAGGAAGCCAGGACTGAGGATCCCAAAGGGGTTTGCCTGAGGTTACAATGACTTCATGGCGGAACTGGGTCTAGGAAAGAGCCATAACTTCCAGTGTACATAAGACTCTGTAATGGTTAAAACCCTTTCCCAGGTTCGATCTCATAAATACCCTATTGTAAGTGAGAAAAACTAAGAGAACAGGTGATTTTTTTTTTTTTATCCTAAGCTTGCATAGCTGGGAAGGGGTGGGTTTTAAAGGAAGTTGTCTAGAAGCCCTCTCTGAGGTATCCAGAAAATTGCTTGTGCCAGGTGTGTGGGTAGCAGGCAAATGTCCACATCTGTCCCAGTCTCCATTTGTTCTGATTTGCCCCACGTGAAGCTACGCCATTCCTCTCGGCCCACACCTCAGATAAGGCTTCCCGCCTGCCCATGACTGAATGAAATGTATCTGGGCAGCTTCAGGCACCCGCTGCACTGAGAAAATTGAGACAAAAGGCTGAGGCTGTTTGGGCACAGGCAAGAGGCTGTATTACAAACGTACATCACTTTCATATTCATTTGCACATTTTTCCTCATAAGAAAATTAGGCTTTAATGTAACCTCAATTTCAACCTTGTTGCTTTATCGCCTAAAGCCCATTAGAGAGCTATTTCCCAAGGCCAGGAACTTGTGATTGGAGGTCAGGAGGCTGGGGTTTTAATCGACTCATGATGACACTTCTTTCCTGGGGTGCCCAGTCTTCTGTCTCAGCTCTGCCCTGATCTCAGGGGGGACAGGGGAAAAGGCTGCCCCATGAGGGGCAGGAGGGAGGTGAGGGGATGGGAAACAGCTTTCACTGACTCACAGGCCAATGTATGTCAAAACAGAGCAGCAAAAGCCTGCAAATACACCTTACATAACAGTGAAAGGGCACGTCTTCTTTTCTGCCCTGGGCTAAAGCAGGTGTCTAATCCACTTTAGGGTACATAGGAAGAGCTTCTGAAGAGTTTCCTGGGGTCCAAGACAACCAATCCCTGAAAAATGCCTTAGACAAAACTACCTACAGATTGAGGGTGTTCTAGCACTAGAACACACATTGAAAGCACCTAGGTAGTCTCAAAAAAATCTCATGCTCGGGCTCCCCCATCCTTCCAGAGACTGTGATGTAAATTTTCTGGGGTGTTGCTTGAGCACTGGGGTATTAACTGCACCCATTGTAGCTTCCCAAGTGATGCTAATATTCAGGCAAGTTTGGGAAGCGTGGCTACAGCCTCACCCTAGGCTCGATTTCCTAGCCTGTCTCTGCCCTGCAATGTCTTCCTCTGCCCTCCACATCCACTCCTAGGGAGGAAACGTCATCATACTGTCCACTCCCTGCACGCTGGGGGTGACCTTTCCAGACCCTGGACAACTCTCAGTAGGATGCTGGTGAGAAGACACAAGCAATTCTCTCCAGACTGCTTCAAAGTGCTCAAAGTCTGTGCTTATCCCACTAAACCAAATGTTTATCAGGCTTCAACTTCAGTAAGTACAGGCGAACAGCCCCTGGAAGCCTGTGGGAAGGTTCCTTACCCCCAAGTGCCCAGCACCACGCCAGCTCTGCTGAGTCCCTTCAAAGCAGATCTCCCTGGCTCCTTCCCCTGGCCAGCCTCCCGCCTCTCAGCCCATTATGCAGCCTGGCACCCCCACCATTTAGACATCAGCTCCTTTCCCTTTAAGCAATTCCCTTATCAGGGCTCAGAGATAATGCAAACACTAGGAAAATACTATTTTTATATTCTAGTGGGTACAGCTTATAATAATTCATGCTGGTAGGTTTTGTTTCCTATATATTCGGATCCTGACTGCAGTCTACCTCCAGGCGGGAACAAAATGGATGCAGTCAGAGGCAGCGGGGGAGGCTCCCGACAGGAGTTTGATGCAGATTCAGCACCCTCTGTCCGCCTGAGAGCAGAGTGTGGAGTTGGCCTCACAAGTGTTGATTCTTCTAAGGAGCTCAGACCAACAGCAGAGGAGTGCTGAACTTGAACGTGGCTTTCGAGCCAGAAGAATAACCCTGTAATATCTCACAAAGGTAATTCTTTAAAAGCAATGCTTCTCCTGTATTTCTTCAATCATTTTAAATCTTTTTTTTTCTCAGCATAATTTTTCCCTAATTCCTTTACTTTTCAATTTCTGCCTGAGAGCAATAAAACCTCTGTCCCAGCCCAGGCGCTGCTGCTAAGAAGCCTTGTAACTCTGAGTAAGACTGAACCCCTCTCTGAGCCTCAGTTTCTACATCTAATAAGGAGATCACACTTCACTAGGTAATTGCTAACCTTTCATTGCAACCTCACATGACTCTATGACTGTAATCCCCCTTTATTCCATTATAATCAGTGGGTCTTATTTCCAGCATCTAATCCATGGTGGACATTCACATCATCTTTCCTTATAGCCACTATTGTCCCCTGGCCCAGCATTTAAAAAAAAAAAAAAAGGAAAAAAGAAAGAAAAAGCATTATTTTAGAGGATGGGGGAATATCGATAGAAATTTTTTAATTTCTTTAATTTTTAACATCGTCAACCCTTCCTATTATTGCAACATTGGTGGTGATGAAGATAAATTGGCCATAAAGTATTAAACTGCCTCTTTTCATCCCCTAAATGTCATATTTTACATCTATTAACATTAGTATTCACATCAAAAGCCAATTATCAAATTGTTGTAAAAAGTGTATCTTACGAGGGCAAGAAATATAAGGATAGCACTACAAGACCTGACATTAAATATGCTACACATATTTATGTGACCTGATGAGCGTTTTGATGTTACCCTTGGTATTTCAAGTAAGGGGGTATTATCCAATTACAAAATGGGAGATTGTTGCTGTTGTTTATCTGCAGAGCAGTTAGCTTCTTTGCTGGTCCTATTAGATGACAAAATATGTCTAGGCTATTATCCTGATATAAAGAACACAATGGTGGACACAGAAGATCTGTTAGTTTTGTTGAATTCATGCTTATTTCAATTACATCCAGTTTTTTTAGATCACAATGACTATGTGATTCTCCGATCCCAAATATTCCCTTTTGCCGACATTAGATTACAAAAGCAACTTTATTTTACTATTTCAATTATTTTTCTATAATGGATTCATTTTTTTTTTAATTGACAGTGCTTCTGATTCCTTTCTTTGGCAAATACTGTTCTAATTTTCTGTTGTTCTCTTTCCCCATCTCTCCTCCCAGTTTTAAACCAGAACTGTTGATGAGGATGACCCTAAAATTCTGATGGTCCACCCATGCTCCTGAGATCAAATGCTGTTGATCTGAATACAATTAGTTCCATTAGCACATTTTAACAAGTCCATTACCAAAAAAGGTAATGAAAAATCACATCTACTGAGAGCGATATTGTACAGCCTTGGGAACTGTGGCACAGGATCCGGGAAAGCAGAATTCATGTTGGGAAGCTGTACTATTATACCAGTTGACACAAGCATTATTGTTGTGATCTTTTTGAAATCTCACATGACCTTAAATTATAGTTTTGCAACCATATAAGGAGTGTGCTAGGAAGATTTTTGGTCACTTTTCTTGAGACAGCTCCTCTCCTGGGGCTCCACAGAACTAACCTTGACAAAAATGAGAGCCCTCCCATCAACACCCAGACCTTGAGTCTCCAAGTTCTGAAATCAACAAAAGCTCTCGAATATCTCCACCCCAGCTTCCTTAAGGCATAACCATAACGGACACATAAAAGTTGTACATATTTACAATACACACACAAAACGTGCCCCTGATATTTCAATACATGTATACATTGTGAAATGATTACATCAAGCTAATTAACATATCTACCTCATGCACCTTTTTTTTTGTGGTGACATTTAAAATATACTCTCTGCAGCAGTTTTCAAATTTACATTATTATTAATTAGGCAGCCTGCTGTGCAATAGATATGCGGAAAATATTCATTCTAACTGCAATGTTGTACCCTTTAACCAACATCTTTTCATTACTACCTTTTATTTTTTAAAAATGAGTATCATATAGGGACAGTAGAGAGTACTAAATGAGTGGCTCACACTTGTAATCCCAGCACTTGGCAGGCTGAGGCAGGTGGACTGCCTGAGCTCACAGGTTCGAGACCAGCCTGAGCCAGAGTGAGACCCTGTCTCTAAAAAATAGCTGGGCATTCTGATAGGCACCTGTAGTCCCAGCTACTCGGGAGGCTGAGGCAAGAGGATCACTTGAACCCAAGAGTTTGAGGTTGCTGTGAGCTAAGATGCCACAGCACCCTACCAAGGTTGACCAAGTAAGACTGTCTCAGAAAAAAAAAGAAGAATACTAAATGAGAAAGTTATCAATATTTAAAGAATTATAATTAATAAGTTACTAGCATTTCATCTCCTTTTTTTTTTTTTTTTTTGAGGCAAAATGTCACTTTGTTGCCCTTATAGAGTGCCCTGGCATCCTCACTGCTTACTGCAACCTCAAACTCTTGGACTCAAATGACCATCTTGCCTCAGTTTCCCTAGTAGCTGGGACAACAGGTGCCTGCCACAATGCCCAGCTACCTTTCTTTCTTTCTTTCTTTTTGAGAGACTGGATGGGGTGGGGGCATCTTGTTGTTACTCAAGCTGGTTTCCAACTCCTAAGTTCAGGCAATCCACCTGCCTTAGCCTCCCAAAGTGTTAGGATTACAGGTGTAAGCCACGTACCCAGCCTCACCTCCTATTCTAGATGCAAATACGTTTCGTATCTTATTTAATCACCACAACACCTTCCAACAAACACTGCCATCCCCATTTTACTCTTGAGAAAACTGAAACTTAAGGAAGTTGCCCAAAGAACCCAGGCCATTACTAGGACAGCATCAGCCTACGATGAACTTGTGTACCCTCCACGATTCTGTGCCGCTGGGGCAGGCCACAAAGCAAGATCTAATACCCAAGAATAAAGTGACTCAGGTTGTTAAGTCAACAAACTAAGGCAAACGACACTGCATGCATTTTATTCTTCCAATATATTTTTGGAGGAGAACAAATCGCCCCGGGAGAGGTACGGGATAATTTCATTTGGAGCGTCGTCCTTCTGGTAGCAGCAAACTGAAATATACACACACTAAAATCAGATTGCAATTAAAATCCAATTATAAATATATTACTATATTAGACACCTACCCAGGAAAGATCCAGCAGGGGACCTCCTCTGAAAGGCAGTGTGTCACAGTCTTCAAACTGCTTCCATGCGTACTTCTCACTGTGGCCCCTGACCTTGGGCCTGTGTTAAACAATGCTTGGCAGCCTTTCTCAGAGAGGGAAAGGACTAAATTTATGTCTCATGATGGAGCAACTTTAATAATGCTATTACCAATTTACTTCGGAAGATGACACGTGAGGAATATTAAATTTTCCTAGTGCAGATTATTAAACAAATTAAACACAGCATTTAAGCTGGTGGGATGGCAGAGGTGGAATTTGCCTGAGGTCAGGAAACACAGGGTCCCCACCATGGTCCACATGTGGCCTTGACACCTTTAGACCCTTTGTTCAAATGATTAGTTATTTTCTCTGACTTGAAATGTCTTGCAAACACTTATCCCAAGAAATGGGCGATCAGTTCTTCTCTACCAGAAGCTTTTTTTCCTTAGGACATGATGAAGAAACAAAACAAAAGGCAGGATCACGCTGCAGCATTTCTGATGATCCAGGGATTTCTCTCCAGTTGCCTTCTGGAAGATTTGCACTGCTGACATTTAAGTTGATTTTCTTTAATTCGACAGAACAGTTCACCCATAGAACTCAGGCTTCCAATATTTTTCAACAGTTGTCCTTAAGCTCATTTGTCATCATTAACATGGGCCACCCAGACAGATCACCCAGCCCAAGTCCATTCACCAGTCTGGCTCTCCAGTGAAGACACAGGACTTCAGCTAGATTGCAATAGAGTTAATTTATGAAAATGTCTAAGGGCCAGCCACTGGCCCCGCACCGTTTCTGTTTAAGTGGTCTGGCATAGACTATGAGGCCACACCGTATGCATCAACTCTTACAGCTATAGGACAGGTGCTAATTAATCTACCTAATTACACAGTCAGTGGAAGAGGCTTACGCATAGGATTCTAAATCTGGAGGGGGGAAAAAAAGAACATGGGAAGGGGAAAGGGAAGGAACACACTTTTGGTTTCGCACTGAAACATAATTTCGGGAGCCAGCTTACTTGTCATTTCTAAAGTCGGACTGATTTGTGTATTTTTCCTACATCACAGTTTCTCTCTGCGCACACGCATATGTGTTTCCCTCCAGGAGTACAGTTAAAGGCACCAAGAAAAAAACAGTAAGCTGACCTGAGAATTATTAGCTTACCTCTATTTTTCTTAACTGCAAACAAAGCAAGAAAAAAATCCAAACAGTATATACACTTAAGATCATTTACATGAAATGCACAAGACCCCAAATGATGCTGCAATTCCAGCAGGCTCCCGTTTGCAGTTAACCACTTAGAGGGCCAGTCCCTGGAATTCCCTGGGCATCCACACAAATGAATATAATTACAGATACTATGAGCACAGGCCTATGAGGCTGTTGATTATGTTAGATAACTCAGGGATACAGGGAGAAAGAAATCCTGGGGGGTGCAATCGATTTTGTCACATATATTCCCTTGGTCCTCCCAGCTTCACGGAAGGGTTGAAATGTTCTTTCTCCACTTCCCAACTGCCGTGGACACCTATGAATGCTGTGATATCTTTCAGGGAAGAGAGAGAACTACTCCTGATCCTCCAGGGGAGTAAAGCAGATAGCAAGGGATCTATTCCCTCTGAGCAGGATCCCGCATGAGGGATACATCCCAAAAGGAAGGAGTTCAAGTGGTAAGTGAAACCAGTCAGCACGAGCTTACTCTGTCCCAGGGATGAGAACAAGGCGAATCTTTCCAGCACCCAAGAAGAGACCCTGGTCACTGCGGCTGTGTGCCTGCGTCTCCTTCTATCAATGCCCCAACCCGTTACAAAACAATAACTTGGTGTCGTGAGTTAAAATAGCGGAAAATAATTTTTAAAAATGAATAATTTAAGAATTCACATGTCTCGTTAACACTAAATGACTTTCCAGCTGGGCAGAAAATCAAACTCTGCATTTGGCAGTTTTACAAGTCATTATGGAAAGATGTCTCCTCTTCATCTGATCTCCTATTTCTAGATCTCTGCCTCATTCTAGATAGTTTCCTCTTCTATAGGTTGCAGAAGGTTTTTCAAGGGGCTAAAATCTTCGGTGCCGTGTGTGATTTGAGAGCAGAAGAAAGAAAATAATAAAATAGCTGACGATTTCAACGTTATGGTAAGCAAAAGGAGCTAGTATGTAAAAGCCACATACTGTATGATTCCATTTACATACTATATGAAGTTTCTAGAAAAGGCAACTCCAGAGAGACAAAAAGTAGATTATAGGGAGTGATTGCTTAATGGGTACAGAGTTTTTGTTTGGGGAGATTAAAAAAAAGTCTGGAACTAGGTAGTGATAGTCGCACAAGGCTGCAAATGTACTTGATGCCATTACAGGGTACACTTTATTACGGTGCATTTCACGTTTTGTTCATTCACAATAAAAAGGGCAGTGACAATATTTGAAATGGTGGGAGTCAAAGTTTGGTTCTAATGGATGACAGAGCAATCAAAGGATCGGAAATTCTGGGAGCTGCGCTGATGTTGCCAGGGCTTCCTGAGGGATTACGGAAGAGCAGAACAGACCCTCCCTCTATCCGGTTCCTGCCTTCACCTTGTAATCCTGAGATCTGGCTGCCACAAAGAGTTGAACCCCTGAGAAGAGAGTCACAAGAAGGCAGATCACCACCTTTCCGTCCTTTCTCAGTCGAAAAGTCCTCGGAGAGAGCCCAGCTAAGCAGGTGGCCAACCCACATTCGGCTAACAAGGTTTCCAACGCATTCCATTTCCCTGGAGTGCTCACAAACAATAGGAAATTGGAGGTGTATAAGATTACTGCTTAGAAACTCCAAAATGCTCTG
The DNA here is from genome assembly GCA_963574575.1 of Galagoides demidoff. NCBI lineage: Eukaryota > Metazoa > Chordata > Mammalia > Primates > Galagidae > Galagoides > Galagoides demidoff. The sequence goes on along the minus strand of CAUYQV010100321.1, from coordinate 326 downwards.
CACAGCTACACCCTGATTGTGTCTCCCTTCCTTATCGAGAAGGCAGGAGAAAAACAGGAGAGGAAAGGAAGCAGAAAGGAATAGAGAAGAGGAGAGATGACAATGCCCACAGAAACCTTTCAGCCCTGCGTGCCTAGTCAACATCAGTCCATGGCTCTGAAGAGGCTTAACAGCACGAATCATAATGATCTTGCCATAGGAAACTATTGGTTCCTTCATCCATAAATGGAGATTTGGCTCGGCACCTGTGGCTCAATTGGCTAAGGCGCCAGCCACGTACACCTAAGGTGGCGGGTTCGAATCCCCAGCCCGGGCCCGCCAAACAA